>JARVGW010000247.1:4198656-4209387 GCA_031762495.1 Anablepsoides rubrolineatus
CGATTATTAAATTAGTCATCGATTATTTTAATAATCGATTAGTCGTCGATTAATCGATTAATCGGGACAGCCCTATTAAGCAGTAAGAAGCTGAAATTTCCACAGAAAAATTAATTTAGCTGAAAATATAGGTAAAAAAAAAAAAAATGTAGCCAAAAATTGCAGAAAATAGCTGAAATTTAGCAGAGTAGCTGAAAGAAGCATAAAAGGCTTGAATTATCAGAAAGAACCTGATAGAAGCACAAAAAGGTTTCAGTTTGTAGAATATCTGAAAAGTGCAGACAGATAGCTGAAAGCAAGGAAATAATAAAATAAGCAAAAAAAAAGGAGCTGAAATCAGTACAAAACCAAAAAAAAGTTGTGTAGTAAAAATGTAAAAATATTTTGAAAGATTTTCAGGATTCTGAAGACAACTCCATTCACTTTTGATTAGAAAAAAAAGTCTGAAAATGCTAGATTTCTCAAAAAGTGTAGATTACTGAAATAACAAAAGTCAATGTCCTGAAGGAGCGGAACGTTTTGATAAATAACTTGTTAAAATAACTCAGTTTGCGGAAAGAGTAAAGTACCAAAAATACGTATGGAAGAAAAATAGATCATTTCAATAATAGTTGGGGGCGGCTGTGGTGGTGTAGTGGTAGAGCAGCCGAATTGGACCAAAAAATCACAGGTTCAACTCCCCTCCATGCCCACATGTTGTGGTGTCCTTGAGCAAGACACATAACCCCCAGCTGCTCCAAGGGTGCGTACATAGCTGCCCGCCCTCCACCTGGGTGTTTCTCACAAGTGATGGGTCAAATGCAGAACACATTTCATCATTGCATGGGAACATGCACTGATGACAGATAAAGTACCTTTAATTGATAAGTATTCTCACAGCTACACAGTTAAGAACTGTAAATTACAAGAGGTGGAAATATAGGATGACAAGTCACTGGCATCAGCACTAAGTTATTTGCTTAGAAACGGTGCTTTAAGAACTTGGCCATGCATGATCATAAATAATGTATATCATAGCTAAACCTTGAAGTAGCTGTATGGAACCCTAACCCCAACCATGTACAGCTAACACTAGCAACTGGCTGAACATAAAAAGAAAATTTGGATCTATAAAGAAACTTATCTGAAGGGAAATCTTTACTTTTTTCTTGTTTGTTTATATAACTTGAGGGTCTGACACGATTGTTTTAAGTAAATGGGCTATATTTCTACAACTATTGTATCTTACAAAAAAAATAAAGACTAATTTCAGTCTGTAAAGCCTAACTAGCAACAAGCTGTTTACTCAGAGAGACAATTAGTACAACCCTTGCTAGTTTAGATACCCAAAACAGATGCTAAATGGGTTTATGTCTGGGGCCAGCACTGAAAAGAGCAGAGATGGTGTTTTAATGAAATGTGAAAGGCTTTTAAAAAAAAAAAAAGATATTTTTTCCCCTAAAGTATGGACAGTTTCTTTTAAATGATGTTTAATCATTTTCTTGAATAATGTGTTTGATATGACTATATTTGATTGAATCGCATGGATGCAACATAATTATGTTTTGCCTTGCTTCTCTCCAGAATTAAAGTCTGAACACTTTGCTAGATAAAACTCATTACAATACTTTTCAGTCAAGCATTATCAAGAACTAGATTGAAGAGTCTGTGCTGCTTCTCCAATTTTACAAGTCAGATTCGTAATATGAGCTTGATTAATTAAAAAATATATACGATAAAAGATAAGTATTTTAATTTAATGTGGGCAGGCACATCCGATTCAGAAACCTGTTTTTGTAGAGGTCTCACTACAGAGCACTCTGCACCCTTTCCAAATGGGTTTCTGTCATGGTAATAATAAATCAATTGAAGCTTATTAAAACTGAGCTTCATACAATGAAACACAACTAATTAAATTCTTTGAATTCTTTTGAGAAAGCAGCAGCAGATAACTCCAAGTTTGTATCACCAAGAAAGATACAAACTTGGCGTTATCTGCTGTTGCTTTCTTCTAACACCTCGTTTTCCCTCTACCTGGTAGTCTCCCACACATCTGTCAGTATTCAGTGGAGCAGAAAACTTGTCATTTTAAGCATCTGGTAAACAAGCTTCTTTATCTGGAGCTGTTATTTTGTTTTACATATACCTGTGCTTCCTTCGTGTGTGAGCAGTTTTCAGCTACTTATGCAATGTAGTCACCGGTCTAACCCTAGAAACCTAAGCCCTAATCCGTTATAGTTAAAGTCAATAGAGATTGAACGTTAGATTTAATTCCTTGTTTAAACAGCACAGCTGTTGTCAGACTGAGAATAAGAAGCTGACGAGAAAGGAAATATTGAAATCTCATAAAAAGAACTGTCTCATGGGAGAGAAATGGTCATTATCCAATACAAACGACCCTCTAAACAGCACAAAACTATTGAACGGGTATCAGAATGATTTCTCAGTGACAAGCTTTAGAATGTCTTGTTAGATTATAGCCTCTCAGATTGTCTTGTGACAAAAACAATGCAAGAGGGGCCCAGTTGTTGAAGTCCACTGCAAATGTTTCAGCAATATGTAAGAAGAAGGAGGAAGGGGTAAAAGAACAACACGAACAATAGAAATTGATAGCGCTTCAAGATGAGGAAGGCAAGACGGAATGCTCCGACATAAAAGGGTGCCGGGGAAGTCAGTGTGCCTTCAAAGGCTCATGGAGGAACAAGGGTAGATAAGCCATTCTCTCCATTATCATTTCCCTCCACTTTTTCCCATGACAGGCTTTTCAATAACACTGTTTCTCTGCATCACACTCCGATCTGTTTAATGGTCAGTCCTCATGGGAGCCACTCAGAGACGTGTGGAACGGGGGTTGGCTGCAACACATTTCTTTGTAGCACAATTCTCTACATCACTCCATGATTCCACGACACTCTCGTCATCCCCACACACCCCTACCCCCAAGCTCTCTCCATCTCTTCTCAAACAGGGGGTGCAATGCACTAATGAATCAAGACAAAGCTAGCAGCATATGGTGATGATAATGAGATGAACAATGTTTGGAAAACAAGGCCATACGTACGGCTGAATATCTGACATGTGCTTTGAGGAACGTCTGTTTGGAGCAAACAGACAACATTGTGTAGTTAATTCCATACAGTTATCTCAAGGTTTAGCTATATGATATATTATTCATGATAATGCATTGCCAACTTTTTAAGTCACTGTTTCTAGGCAAATAACTTACTGCTGATGCCAGTGACTTGCCTTAAAAATGGAATAAAAACAGTTTTATCTGGTGCATGATACAGCTTGCTGCTGAGACATCATACTGTACATGCTCTTATGTGTTTCTAAATCTCAAATAAAAGGTGCTGATACTGTATAAAGGCATTCAACTGACACAGGCACACAATATGTCAAAGAGATTTGAACTTGAGTAAAAAAAATGATTTTCAGTCTTTTGCAATTTCCTGGTTAATTATTTTTTTAGTTTAAAAAACCTATTTAGGGGTGCACCAATATGAAAATTTCAGCCGATATCGATACCTGATATTAATATTGCTGTTATGGTCAGATAACCAATCTTTACCAAATACACCAATAAAATTGATATTACAGAAATGCACAAAATATATGCACACAAACACTTTTTTCGATACCGTAAAAAACGACCAGACCACTGACACGGCTCTCAGCTATTCCTGGCTGTGCATCATCACTATCATGATCAGTTACAGCTTGACCAACCATCTCCCCTCCCGAAACAGAAATAAAAACGGCAACAAGTGGAAAATCAATACGGACATTAATGTCGGCCTATTTTTTTTTATCGGACCAATACAGATATGCTAAAAAATCATCAACATTGGGTGATACCCATGTTAATGCTGATATATTATTCATCCCTACTCTTTATTCACTAGCTCCAACATACTTATTCTTTCTTCCCTTCAGGTATATATAAAACATTTTTGTTGTATCTGAGTCTGAAAAACAAAACCAATAAAGTTTCCTAAACATGTTTTATTGCAAGTCTAGTTCATTATGGTATAATGTTCATTTTGCACATGAGGGATGCTATTATGGTCAAATAGATGGCAAAATGGAACACCTTGAGGCTTGCCTACATAGTAAGTTCCTAGTTACACATTCTTAACACTTTGCTATACTCCCCATAATTGGTAAGAACATAGCTGGATTGCCAGTAATTTTGAAAACCTCTGTTAGTGTGAAGAAAATCATGGCTGCTATGCTAGTACTCACCAAAAAATAATTGTCTGTATCCCTGAAATGCTCTTGTGTCTTCACCATGCACTATACCTCTGCATTATTCTCTTAGACTGTAGGATGCAGCTATGGCTATGTCTTCATATGTCCTGATATACGGATGACATACGACTGTTGTTTCTATAATATTTTCATGGCCATGGTTAGCCTCGATACTAGGCCATCAAAACAATCATTTAAATATTGGAGGATGAAACCATACTGGTGTATGCAGGCTTTAAGTCATGGATAAATAGTTACTGTTTCCCACACTTTCTTCCCAGGACCCTAATACTTTGCCAACACAATGATAAACCCCCACTACCTCACTAGAGATGATTTGTGGATGTTCAAAGTCTTTGTGCTTTGAGCTATCACACTCAGTCACATTCAATGGGGAGCCTATTGTGTTTTTAACAAGTGCCCGAAGACATCGTCAAGACACTACAAAGACCATCACAGTTATGACTTTTAGTGTAACAGGGTAGTAATTCATTCTAAAGGGAGCCTTAGAGACTGACCTCTCTTTACAGCACAATGTCAGTGCTGGTGAACAATCTGACTACACTGAAAAAATGTTCAAGTTTAAGAAAAACTGGTACATTTGAGAAGTAACAGCTGATGTTCACACATGTTTTGGCCTACAGTCACACAGAGAAAGATGTTTGCTTTGAGAAAAAAAAAACATTAGGTAGTTTCCCTAAATTATGTACGGCATCATGCACCATAGGAATAAGGTAGATAGAAGCAAAACTGAAGGGATAGTTCTGGACAAGCCAACCTAACTACAGGATTTAACAAAAAGAAATATTTTAGGCCCAGCCCTAAGAGTAGACAGAGTATGTTTCCATCAATGTTTCTTGATGCGCATTTTGAATTTTTTCATGACTTTACCTTAAAAAGCAATTCCTCCATATTACTATTGTAAACCAAGAGTATCGGATGATGAAACTGCTTATTTCCAGTTGCTGTGTTGGCTCCCATAAATCAGACTGACAATCAATAGCATATGTTTTTTTTCTACCATAAAAACAATGTGTCTTTGTTTAAAACTGATATTTACAAAGTTCTGTTCCAGAGGCTGGTTCATTGGCTGAGGGTAAGAGTGTGAAGACAGACTATAAGCAATGAAACAGTGAAAGTTTCATGGTTTTGTTTTTTATCTATAAATAGTTAAAATAAAATAATCTCAAAGTTCTACTTGCTTACTCAGGTTTCCAAACCTATGTGTAGATTCACCACCTCCTTCCCATTGGGGTCAAGTAGTTTATTAGCTTTTTGGTATTTAAATTTTAAACTGCTGCATGAAGCAAAATGCACTGAGCCTCGCCTCCTTTTCTCTTCTTGTTATTTCTACGTGGCAACTTTCTTGTTTATGTTAAGCATTTCACAAGCTTTCTCCCTCTTGCTCATCAACCTTAAGGCCCCCAAAACTTCCCCTGTGCAAGCTTCCATTACACAACACAAAAGGGATTTTACACCCAGCTCCTGGCAAAAACTCCCATGAGCTCAGGGGGCCACATTGCGAGGCCTCTGTAGTCTCTGAGCCGTTTGCGAAGCCTCCGTGCTGCAGAGGAAAGATATGAGCCAGAGGGAGGAGGTCAAGGCAGACGCAGCTTCTTGTGCACCATAAACAGACAGAGAAACGAATACAGAGGAGTCTCTCGACTTCCGTCTCACACAGGCTCACACATAACCTGCTTACCATTTTCAGTGTGACTAAATAGAGAAGCAGAAAGGACCCCACACACTCCTACACAAGCATGAGGCTGTGCACACGCTGTCACACCAGAGTGAATGACTTCTGATAAAGAAGCTGCACATTTATTTCAGTGCACTCTTTACTAGTGTAACATTAAAGGCCTAGCATTCCTGAAGAAATGCTTATCCCCCACTAACTTTCATACTTGAATTGAAATTAAGATCATCTTAAGCTGAGAAATGATGAAGTTTAAGCTGTTTTGGTCACATCTTGATACAGGATGTCACAAATTACTCTCAATTTTTATGCGACCTGTTAGCTATTTGAGTATGTGTCATGAATGGCTCTCAGTTTCTACCACATCTACTTTCAGCTCAAAAACTGGAAAATTTATCGAGCTTTAGTGGTTTTAGTGGGATATTTTGCGAACAGACACACATGCACACATCCATCCATCTACTGCCTCTCATACATAGTCAGATCACAGAGGCAACAGGTCCTCGCCCAGTTTCAATACCTATTCGCTCCAATGACTCCTGGGTCTTCCACGTAGTCTCGACACAGTAGAAAGTGCTCAGAAAACCTATAAAAGGAGGTCCTGGAGGCATCATAATCAGATGCTCAAATCACCTCAATAAGGATCTTGTTTTTTTTTTGGCCATGAGCCTAACCTCGTGAGTATCGTCTATTTTGAGTCGAGCCTGATTTCAGTGTTCATTTCACAAAAATGACTTGTAAAAAAGTTTTTTTTAGCAAAGCAAAGTAGGTCCATTCTGAAGTGACACCAAGTTGGACAAAAGGTGTCTGAGTCCCAGCTTGAAATTATTTGCAAAAGTGCCTAAAGAAACATGAGGGTCTCTTTGATCGCACCTGACAAACGAGAAGCAAAGGGAGTACAAGAGGAGGCACTCGGACACGTGAAGAATCCGTGGAGTGAGTTGAACAAACAGAAAGAGCAGCAGGCAGCTTAACTTAGGTTGCATAACAATGACTTCTTCAGCACAGTACAGCCAGCCTGCCTGTTAATATGTGGGCGCGGGTGACTGCGGGACAATGCGAACTCGCTGTGTGCTGCCGAGCAAATACTACACGAGAGAGTACTGTTGCCATGACAAGAGAGCGGGGCAGGAGAAGGATGACGGAGAGGCGGCGCTGCAGCCGAGGGAAGAGACAAAGATTTACTCTCAGAGTGAGGAGAAAGAGGGAATAATAGATGAGTCAGCTGCTTGCAATTTTTCCAAGCCGAATCAAACAAGCAGTGAAATCACACTGTACAGCCAGTGGCGATGGAGTTGAGCCAAGCAGGTAAAAGAAGCACTCCTACATGCCTACATGGGCTCAGGCTTACTGTTGGTATTTCCGTCTGCCTTCATGTTGTTGCTTCTTCATATCATCCTGCACTCACCAAATTTTAGAGGATGACAGCTGGACACCTTTAGTGTGTGGTGTATTATTGAATATTTTTGTTTGGTACGTGAAGAAAGTGCAGATTCCTCTTTGGACTCTGTGATATGATCAAAGCTCTGTGCTGTATCCTTTGAAATCCTTCTGCAGCTTGTTGCACTGCTGACTGTACTGTCTGTTACCTGGCACTGGTGAGCTCATCATCTACATGCTGTCTCATCAGTGCAGTCAGAGATGTCAAGTAACAAAGTACAAGTACTCTGTTACTTTACCTAAGTAAAATTTTCTTATGTTTTAAAAATACCTTGTTACTCTCTTTACATTATTGTTTTGTTAATTATTTTTGATAAAATGTCTCTTTTGAGGTAGGTATTCTGAGACCAGGGTCAAAGATAGGTGGAAATGTTTATTTCCCCTTGGGGGGACCCCTACATATGCCTCAGTGCACCCACATTTTTCAATATTAACATTTAAATATAACATTATAGTCATTATGGCCTTTTGAAAAAAAAAAATTTTTTTTTTTTAAAGAAGTCACCAATAAATACCATTTTGGAAATTCTAAGTTTTACTCAATACTTTTACTTTTAAGTTTTATGTAGGGTTTTAAGTTTAGAAATAATTTAACTCTTATCATAATTGTATCCACACTGCTCCATATAAGCTGGGTGGTTCCTGAAGTGAGCATCTCTTCACATTATTCTAATCAGTTGGAGACACTGCCCCACTCACCATTTCAAAAGTTGGCAATACTGTTTCTATTACTACCTTGCTCAGAGGTAAAGAAGCGCTACAGACGGGGGTGTTTCAGTACCCCCCTCTCTGTCTCCGTTGTGTCTTCTGAATGGACTAAAGGGATTAGAACATGTGCCAGTGGCAGTATGGGGCGTCTTCTAAAAAAGCCTTACAAGTAATCGCAATATTCATGTACAGTGTGCTGTGAAAAAAAATAAAAATCAAACATTTAAGGTAATTTAGAACACATTTCCAAAAAAAAAAACAGGACAGTGTCAACAAAAGTATGTAAAAGTGCACGTGTATCAACACTGTCAACCCTTTGGCTTCTGACTGATGTGACCAGCCATGATTCAACCGTAAACCAATTTACAGACACTGTCGCAACAAATGTTGTCAAAGAGCTGAAGTTGCACAAGCAAGAAATAGAAAACTGTCAACATTAATTTTTGTTCAGATAGCACCACCATCTGATCAGACTCAGAGGTCTAATGAAAAAGATCATCCAAACAGACCTTTAGAATAATGTGCTGACATGGAACATCTGCCACTGAAAACTCAACTTTAATTAGAAGCAACATGGCTACCTCTTTTGTTTTGTTTTGTAAAAAGAACCAATAATGAGCTTTTTTTGTCTCTCAAACTTGATAAAATTAAATATTTTTGTCATTTTCAAGTATTGCTCTGTAGAAAATTGATTAATGTATATAGCATTTTTTATAGCAGCAGTTTGAATAAGAGTTTTACATTGACAGAACTGACAAGTTAATGGCTAATCCCATTTCAGCTAAGATCAAAGTGGATTGCTGCCATTTTAATAACTTCTAATTGCCTATGCTAAAAAAAATCAGTGGTTCATGTGAAAACCTTTTACACTGCTGTCAAACAGTTTTTTTAACATCCTCTGATGTATTATCCCTTTCTCCCACCCCTTTCTGAACAGCCTTCTTTGCATAGACCATGTCCGGATGCAGCTTTGTCTAGAACAAGGGTTGTCAAGCGTTATATTTAAAGGTCCAAATCTGATTTCTAGATAAGGTCAAAAAGTCAGAACTAGTGAAATCATTTATTTTTTTCAAATCCAATTGTTTACGACCTACAACCAAAGGAAATGGTTGAGTTTTAGCAAAAGTTAATTCTAAAGCACTAAAATAACCCAGTCAACCCACAAAAATTCTTCAACAGACAACATGAGTCACATGTTGCCATGTTGCTCTCTTAAGACTCATTGACATTCCACAGCTGCATTTGGGTTCATATATTGTCACCTAGTGGATAAATGACACACATGAACTAAATGTGTGACAGATTTACCATCAGTTGTTAACATTAATGTTGATCAATAACATTTATAGACCTCAGTTAGTGCTTGTAAATTTAGCAAGTGCTAATCCACTAATACATTTTAAAATTACCAAAAGCCCTAAAGCACTAATCAGGAAATAGTTCCCCTATCAGTGCTTTAGTGCTTTAGGGGAACTGTGCCCACCACTGCCTACTCTATATCAAACCTTTTGTCTTTTTCTAAATGTAACAGTGTTATCTTTCTTGCCTAGTATAAGTAATTACGTAGTCATAGTCAGTATAGCTTTAGCTTTGTTTGACTGGCAAACTCTGCATTAGAAAAATGTAACTAAAATTTTTGTAAAAGTACTGTACAAATGGCAAATAAGTACTCTAATCTAACCTAATTTAAGGCTGGGTCTAAAATTTCTAAGTCATTTGGTCCAGATCTAGACAGAAGTATGCTATGACAGGCGTGAGCCGTCACATCTTATTATGGGCCTGAAGACCTTGCTAAGACCCTGCAAAGCCATTCACATTGTAGCCAGTTTTTATTTTAACAATGTCAGGAATAACCTTTGTTTGATCTAAAGTTTCCCCACTCTTACAGGTAACATTGCTCTGCATGTGTTGGATGTGTCCCTCCTCCAACACAGTTGATTTAAAGAGACAAAGTCATTCAAGCACTTGTTCTATCAGTGTCTCTAAATTTAACCAGGTTTGTTAAAGCAGATAAACATGTAGGGCATGCAAGACAGGGTGCTATGAGGCTTAGAGTTGGAAAACTCTAGAGTAACCTTTCATTCCAAACAATCACAGGAAAAATATGACTGCATGTTGCTAAATACCAGAGCTACCCAACTTTGATCCTTGCATGTTGCTTGTTAAACATGAACTTTTATTTTCACATTTCATTACATAGTAGACAGTGGAATGTGAAATGCATTCTGCAGTGTACACCAAATTTGCCTTACTGGAATGAATTGGTGAACTCCTGTGATTTTATTTCCTACATTGTTAGAGTAAAAACCTTCTTACAGGATTACTGCACCTCCCATTCAGGATTACATCCACGGTCAACAATGAGTAGTTTCAATAGTATCTGAATGGGATGTTACAAAGCCTTTCTACATTAAGTCCCTCTGGAAGTTTAGATTTGTGAAATATGACCTGGTATATGCATTCACAAAACAGCCACCAAATGGCATTTACTCACAGCTGTGTTTTATTCCAAAGTCTTCTGATGACCTCGGTTACCAGAAGACTGAGCCTTAGTGACCTCAGTGGGATAGTTTTTACTTCCTGCACTCTAAAATTTGATAAGTTGACTTTACTTAAAAATATCTAGGAAACCGATTGCCTTGAAAAATCTAAGTAAA
>JARVGW010000247.1:4546276-4560855 GCA_031762495.1 Anablepsoides rubrolineatus
CTACTGTTTTTCACTGTTTGACTTGATCAAGACTTTTCTAAGATTTCTCACTACAAAATAGGTAAAAGTGTGTGATTATTACTGTTATGGTATCGGGTCAATATCGGTATCGGCCATTTCTCAAAGTTGCAATATCGGAATAATATCGGAAGAGAAAAAGTTGTATCGGGACACCCATAATATATATATATATATATATATATATATACACACACACACATTCCAAGATGTCACAAAGACAGTACAATCATAGACTACGCTCTCAAGACTTTATTTCCTTTTATGTCGCATCAGTTTGCACAGAACATGGAAAAAAAGACCACCTCTTTTTCTGCTCCATCTTCCTGAAATTCCCTGCAGCAAGAAATGAAACTGTCCAGTGGGGTCCCACTGGGACATTTTAAACACAAGAAAATGAAAAGAATCTTTCCAGCCTGCTCTTAGACTGTGTTTAACTCTGCTTTTCTTTTCGGTGATTAAACCAGTCACATGTACTTGTTACTTTTAAATTCATTCATTCTAAATGTTTTTCTTACTTTCTGCAAAATTTCTAAAAGGAAAGATGAAACTAACTGGACCACAATGATTCTCTGCTTGACCTGGTAACAGTAATAACAGTTCTAACCAAACAAGTTTTTTTTTTGTTGATTTTATTTTTTCCATTCTGGTGGGGCTACTAAACACACACCTCAGGATGAGAACAAAAGGCTGCAAATACTCACCTATAAAATTTCTTGAGCATCGATACAGAGCACTGAGCAGAAACCTCAGCAGCTGAGCGCACCGAGTCAGGAAACATCTCTGTCAGGCCCCACAACCTCTCCCCCAGGGTCTCATCCAGCTGAAAAACACAAAGTATTAAATTATTTATTTGTGTGAATGGGGGGGGGGGGGGGGGGATAGTATAGAGAGTCATATTGTTATATAAAACACAATTAAATACCATACATTATAAAATGTTTAATAACATCAAATCAAATGGTGGTGTTAAAGCTAACAGCAGTCCATTTTAAAGATTTTAACATAGAGAAGAGCAATAGATTCAGGAAAATTGCTCCATACTCTGCTGACATTTAATAACTTCTCTTAACAAATTAAGTATTTTTCCATTCTACCCACCATGCATTTGTTTACAATTCTTACAGCAAAGTCGGTGTGTAAAAAAATTAATAAATGCGTGTGTGTCGTTTCCTTAGCTTAGGGAGAACAAAAATGTCAGTATGATAGCTAACTAGTTAGCTTCAGTACGGTCAAGTTAAATAGATCATGGATAGAAAAGGTAAAGCACCAAATACGATAACTTAACACCAAATAAATCGAAACTAACGTCTTCATCTTCATCATCGTCTATCTCGTCTTCTAGGGGCCGTGTAGACACCGGGCCCGAAGCAGGGGAAGAAAGCTCTTCGATTGCAGCCATGTCTCGTCCCTTAAACTCGCTCCTGGTTGTCCGGTTAGCTTAGCTGAATGTGCGGCTAACACGTCGCTACAGTGCACGGTAAAGTTGGCAGGGAGTTTAGCTCGTTTCTCATCGAGTTTTACTGGCTTTCATTTAAACTAATATTAAGAGACTCGAATAACGAGCGACGGAGAGGTCACAGTAGGAAAACGTGAGTCTCGTCAGTGTCGCGGGATGACGGTAACAGGGCAGAGGTCAGTTAGAAGGACGTACAAAATAAATAGCGCCCCCTGTCTCCAGAGCTGTCTAACTGCTGGTACAAAATTTATGCTAAAACATCGGTAGACTTCTTGTAAAAAAAAAAATACATAATAAATTTCCAGAGTTGTAAAGTAACTAAATACAAATACTTTGTTACTGTACTTAAGTAGAATTTTTGGGTATCTGTACTTTACTTGAGTAATTATTTTTCAGCCTACTTTTTACTTCAACTTCTTACATTTTCCCACAATTATCAGTATACTTTTTACTCCTTACATTTAAAAAAAAAGACAAGAAGTAGAAAGTCGTTACTTTTATTTCATTTTTGCTTGTTTTCATACTATCTTGTTATTGTAAAAAAATACTATCCATATAAATTGTGCCTCCTAGAGTGAATTTAATTGTGGTTAAATGAGAAGTATTTATATATATATATATATTCTGATATTGTATTAGTTTGTACACAAATAATAAGACAGTCATTTCTGCATTTGTTTGGAGAGGTCACCTCCTAATAAATGTCCTTACAGAAAATCTCAAGTATCACTCTGTGCATGTTGCCATTGTCATTTTAACATTTAAAAAACAAAACTCATTGGTTGTTAAATCACAAGTGGAAAACTTCAAATAAAGGAAAGGAAAACTTCAAATAATTACTCCATATACTTTTATTAGAAAGCCTTAAGTCAGTCAACATGACATTTATGGCTGATGGATAACAAACAAGTTATCAGTCATTCTAAGCCTAAATATGTATACCATTACTCTGCCGTTTTTACACAATTAGAATTTTGGTTGTGTAACTAATTGAATGTCCCAAATAAAATTTTGCTGCAGCCACAGGTTGTGGGGCTGCTGTGGTCTTTATGTCTTCATGATGCAGTTTTACACCATCAGCAAAAGTCCTTAAAGAAAAAAAACTCTAATCAAAGCAGGACTGTAAAAATCTTACTTTGATGACACTTTTATGAAACTGTCGACAGTTGTCATCTAAATGAGGTATAATGTGTTGGGAATAAAACTCTAAAAGCATGAGGTAGCACTTCTACAACAATAAAAAAATAAATAAATTGTTAAAGGGAGTGTCTGTCTCCGTCCTAACATGGCTTCCTGTAAACTCCAAAGCCTTTCCGTGTGTTTTTATCTTCCTGCTGCTGGGAACACAGGGGGCGGCTGTGGTGGAAAAGTTCTGGGACGCAGGGATTCCTTGTTTACATCCCACCCAGAGTACGCCGGGAACGGTGGGTGGGGCGTGCGCACTGCCCCCGCCCACATTCTTTCGACCTGACGTCATTGTCGCTTGTGTTTTTTATGAATGAAAAGAATCCAACCTCAGTGAGCAACAGTAATTCCGGGAAAAGGCGGACTGACATTTTCTCGCCCGAGTCGCGTCGAACCAACAGGTAAATTCTGTCTTTTTATCCCCCTTCTTCCTTTGTAAATATCAGGCATTGAAACGCTACGCTGTAATTCAGCGGTAATAGCCGAGCGTTAGCGGAATGGGGCGATTCGCCAAGGACGAGAGAACAGGCAGCTGTTTACTTTAATCCCCGATAGCTCGTTCAAGCTAGGTGCTAACAGTTAACATTACTCACATATTTAGATTTGTGGGGTCTTATTCTTACCTTTCCACGTGTTGGTTGGTAACTAAATATCCATTTTACTTATTTATCTCCCTTATATGTTTAAGACTGTTTGGGACCTTATTTAAAATGTAAATAAACGTCGGAAACACGCTTGTGATGGCTGTTTACTACAGAGCAGCGTTTTTGCCCTTAGCTCCCCTCCGATGAGAACATCATGTCGCCAAGTAAAAGGGTACAAAACACATTTTTAATAAAGGCGTATTTTATTTGCAACCTAAGCGTTTAATATATCATGAAATAAAGTTGATATAAGGAACATGTTTTAAGTTAATGGCATTTATTAAGATCGTCCATGCTGCGTTCACTTGTTGCTCTCCCCTCATAGTGTCGCTTAACTCTGCTTTAATCCTGATAAAGTGCTGGCTTTTAGGAAAAGAACAGCTCGATTATGAGTTGTTTGGAAGGAAAGACGTGCTTGTCTTTTTTTATTATTATTTTTGAGGTCTGTTCCCGCTGTCAGTGTTGGCGGAGCTGAGCAAAGGTTTTACTGCTGAATCATCATGACTTTACAAAACAGCGGGTTTACAGCTCAAGTCTGCCGGGCTGGTTGGACAAACACTGGTTTACTGCAACTACTGGCTTCTTCCTACGCCTTTATGGAAACTCATCACATCTACAACAGTTTGACGGCTTTGCGAAGAGGGGTTTTATTTAGCTTTGGTTTTGCCCACCACTGACACATGAGTTGATAGGTTTCCGACCGGGCCTGCGAGACAGACTGTGGGGGGAAGAGGCCGGTAGAGTCTGAGGTTTCCTGGTCAGAAGCCTGTCCCTGAAGTGACTGTTATCATTTTTGAGCAACTTGACTCTAGCACATGTGGACGAACAGAGGCTTAATTGACAAAGCAACACAAAAAACTTAAAAAGACAAAAAATGTAACTTAAACAAAACCCATGACGTTATTTAAAAAAAAAACAGCAAAAAAAACATGAAAAACAAATGACATCTGTTTCAAAGTGAGGGTGGTTAAAAATGACAATACAACAACAAAAAAGATGCAACATAAGCTGAAATAAACTTCTCAGGTTTCATTTAGTCTTCATGTTTTCTGTCTATGTTGTAATATTCAAGGAGCTTTTCCAAGTGTGCATCTTATAATCCAGGTTGTCAGCCTAAAGACATTTGTGTTTTTACACAAGTAGTATTCTGGTTGACTGAAGGGCTCATATTAAACATTTATAAAGCTGTAAGTAATACAGTTTATAAGTTACAGGACAACTTAAACAACAAAACAAATTAATGCTCAGCTCTCTTGTAATAAAGCAAATGCTGAAACATTATTATTCTTGTACAGCACGTAATCTGAATAAACATAATTTAAGTGGAAAGTGTTCAAACAACGATCAAAATTTTAGGAAAAATCAGGAAGATATAAATGGGTTCAAATTGAGGATAGTTATTGTTAAAGGTACTTTAAAATCAAATATTATAAAACTAAACTATAATAAATAGGGCAGTTTTACATTGCTTACTCCAATAGTTTTTTTTAAAACATATTGATAACTCTGAAATGTTGGTATGCATTCAGTGTAAACAAAGCCCTGTTTTCTTCCCGAAGTGGCTCTTCCTTAGACCTCACAATTTTCAGTCCATTTGGCTGTTTCTGTTGGTAAACAAGCACACAAGGTTGATCATCCGTATGAGAAAAGAAAAAGTGGGCATTTTGTTTCTTGAAGACAAGCCTTGACAACTTTACAACGTCTACCTTTAAACACTTGTGGTTTGAGCTAAAATGCTTCTTAATGAAAAGTGGTTCTTGCAAGAAGTAAAATCCCTTCAGCAACCAGAACAAAATCCTGAAAGTAGCATTGAGTTTGTTTGTTTGTTTTTTAATTTAGAGTTGAATAGAAGAAAACTTCCTGGTTATGTTTCTTTTATTTCCTCTCCACTTCAGCGCTGAAGCACAAGTCAGTGAAAGGACATTCGCTTTCTGAGGAGAAACTCCAGGGTTGCAGTAATTCAGAAAGTTAACATGGGAAAACACCCGTTGAGAGTGGAATTTGCTGACCCTGCTGACTTTAATATGAACACACGCTGTTAGGGGTCCCCTTTTTGCAGCCCTTGTCGAGATGAAATCGATTTATTAAAAAAAAAAAAGATTAACAGTCTTTTGTGTTGAATTACTTGAAAACGACATTGGCATGCACCTCAACAAACTGAGATGTGACACAGGGAGGGGAGGGGGGTAATTTTATTTAGCCCGCTAAGAAGAGGTTAGACTTTGATCCCACGCGACAGTATTTGCAAGCTGACCTTAAAAGGTGTGTGGGAAGTCCTGATGCTATCTGCAAGAGGCTCGGCAAGAACAATAAGGGGGGGAAGAAAATTACAAACCGGGTTGTGCAATTCTGCTGCTGTCATGACTGCTTGTTCCAGTTTTACTTTTACTTTTCTTGTCAAACTGAATACAGGTTTGAAATAAAATGCTCCGAGTTGTCGGTTCAACAGTCGGGATATTCCCTACAAAGCAGCCGGGGCGTGTTAGACGTTGTAAATGAAAGCTTTTGAACAGTTGAAAGGAGGAAGTGTTGGGGGGAATTGGTTAGGACACCTGCTTTGAGCAACAAGAGGCCAGACACATGATAACTTCCCCCTAACTATTCCAGCTAACAGAGAGAGGGGAAAAAAAAGGCACACTTATTCACACACTCCTCTTCCTCTCGTATCGAACCACAGAGTTTAATGAGAGAGTTTTTAGAGAAGCAAAAAAAAAAACCTCTGTGGGTTCTTCTTTTCTTAACTGCGCATGACTTGTCTTGTGAGCGGATGGTAAATGTCACATGTAAAAACATAAGTCTTTAATCCTGTTTTTTTTCTTTTTCTTCTTTTTTTTTTACAGAGTGTTTATTTTTGTTTTGAGTGGTGCTTTCTGGGGGAAAAAAACCCAAGACAACTGGATCATGACGATGGAGATAAACAGCAAAGCCCTGAAGGTAAAATTTATTCTGTAGCTTTGGATTATTACTAACAAAAAATAATTTCACATATTTATTTCAACATTAAGTTATTCTTCTTATTTTGTTGCTTATAGTAAAAAAAACACTACTTTTAAGCTTTAACTGCTGAACCAGAAATATGCTGGTATGGCCGACCACAGCTCAGTAACGGGGCTAGAATGTGTGCAGCCATCTTGGTAGGTGCTACATGGCAACCTTAGACAAACTTAGCCAAGAAGCCAAATATTTTGCCACTAATTTTTACAACTATCAGAACCTGAACTTCAAACAACATAAATACTAATCACACACACTGTGTTAAAAACCAGGAGTCCTCACTCTCCAGACTAGCCTGCTTTAATTACTGTAAAGCAGCAAACCGAGGGTTGACATTGAACAGCTAACTGAAAATATCATCAGTATTAAGGATTTATTGTCTTCACTACAACAAATCAGTATACAAAGGTGTCTTACGTAAGCTACGTAAAGCAAGTAAGGACTAAATATTTCCAGACTACAAAGAAAAAAATTACATTATTTACATTTAAGTAGGTGAAAATAACTACAGAGAGTAGACTTGTAAAGTACTTCATTAGTGCAGTTTTGTACTAGTCTGACTAGCTGCACTTGGCACTTTAATTTTCACAAAATGCACTATATGTTTTGTTTTTTTAAAACAATTTTTATTTGTTTAATTTTTAGTTTTCAAGGCATTTTCTTTCTGATGACACAGCATACAGGAAGCATAAGGTGTTGACAGAGTGTGGGTTCCTCGTGTAAACAGCACAGTAATAGCATCAAACAAGATGGCGGCAAACACTGCGTAGCATCCTCAGTGGTCATTCCAATTTATCTCTGTTTCATTGGTCCTACCCGTTATGATTTTATGATATTTGAGTTATCAGTGTTTTACATCATTTATAGCGTTTTGTGTAGATTTAAAAAAAATATGTAGTTTGAAAAGAACAAGTTTTAATTTGAGGTTATACTGCCTGCACTTCTTCAGTTCACTTTCCCACGGTTCATTTCTGTCTGTCCGCCTCTCCTCCAGGTGAAGCAGGAATGTGGCGAGAACGTCCCCATCCTCTCAGACAGCGAGCTCATGTCGCTCTCGGTGCGGGAGCTGAACCTCCACCTGCGCGGCCTCTCCCGGGAGGACATCCAGAAGCTGAAGCAGCGCCGCCGCACCCTGAAGAACCGCGGCTACGCGGCCAGCTGTCGGGTCAAGCGAGTGTCGCAGCGAGAGGCCCTGGAGCAGCAGAAAACGGAGCTGCAGAGGGAGGTGGACCGGCTCGGGGCCGAGAACGCCGGCATGAGGAAGGAGCTGGAGGGTCTCGGAGCGCGTCTGGCCGCCCTGCAGAGGTTTGCCCGGGGCCTGGAGGTGGGCGGGGGCAGTCTGCTGGCCACGGCTCCGCGCCTCAACACCGCCTCCGTCATCACCATCGTGAAGAGTCCGTCCCAAAGTCAGACGCAGAAAGAACAGGACCCATCTTAGAAGAGCTGCTAGACCCAGACCGGGAGGGGGTGGGGGGTGTTTAGGTAGTAACAGTCTGTAAAGCAAATACATGTAAAAATGGTTATGCTACACACACACATACACACACAGAAAACATAAAGGCAAGACAACAGGAAGACTAAATAAGTAGGAAAATACTAAACTTATTGTCTGCATTGTGCCTTTTTCACATTACGATATGCAGAAGTAACTCCTTTCACTGCAGCAAGGCGTATAAGGTTGCCTAGCAATGATAGCTAACTTTAGTTTCTCTTTAAAAGGACTAAGAGCAGGTGAGAATCATCCAGGACAGATGGACATGCCCCCCCCTGACTCGTGCAGTTAGAGTTGAGTGACAGAAAGATGCATGTTGCTTCATGTGAAGCAGGCGTGGAGCCGCGATGCTCCATCAGGACACACCAGCTCCTCTTCACCGAGCCACCTGAGGCACAGATGGACTCTGACTGAAGCCAGACGAGATCCCAGAGTTACTGTACATCTTTACCGTTCAGCTGCGATGCTGGTGCAGGCACACTGCCCTGCCAAAAGGCTCCCGGGGGGGGCGGGGCGACTTCCTGCTTCTGATAATGGCACCAACAGCAGGGTGACGTTGGCGCCTTCTTCCAGACCCATCTTCATTTTTTTATATTTATTTTTATACTGTTGTCATCTGAAATGATTTGCTGCGTCTCCAAGATCCCAGCCTTTCATTTACTCATTAGGGTAATAATTGTTTCTCTTTTCTAAATTCCTTTGATGCTTCTGAGGCAAGAGAGAGAGACAGACAGAAAACGGCCCCTGCTTCAGTTTAAAGGGTTCACCCCTCCACATGGTCACAGTTGTGCTGTCAGCGCAGTGCCTTAAGCTACAAAAACCTAAAAGGGAAAACCAGAGTATAACGGCTCCACCTGTCATCACGCATCGCTTTTCCTTACGATGGGTTTTTCCAGGGGCTCTGACCTCACGCCGCTCGCATTTCCTTACCGCGCAGTAACCTCGGTACAGTCTGCTGCTGCTGCTTCTGATCCTACGTATCCGTCAGGCTTCCATCAAAAGCAGAGTTTCTTTCTGGTAGGAATTTCCTGCAACGACAACAACAACAAAAAAAATCCTCTGAATACATTCCTGTTTTGTGTTATTTGTAATGTTCGTATGTGCTGCAGAGAGACAAAATGTTGAGTGACATTTATAAGAGATCTATATAAATATTCTATATTTTATTTGTATTTAAAGGTAGACATGCTAACGAGTGCTGTGATGTTTGACACATTTTTTTTGTTTGTTTGTTTGTGTGTGTGTGTGTATTTTATTTTTATTTTTTTCAGAAGTACTTATGACTAGTCGGAGGATATTCTCACGTCTAATTATCGTGTTGTGTTGCGGACAAAGATTACAAAATGCTAATTATTAAGTCAGTGGCTGTATTGATGTGTGATTATTTGTGTGTTTGTGAGTACTTTTTTTTTTGCCATATTTGTACTAGCTCGTCACAACGGATTCTTGGGAGGGACACTTATTTTTCTATGACTATTTGTTTTAAAAAACAAAACGTTTGAATTAGCAGAAAGGGAAAGGGGGAAGTGAAAGAGGGACGAGGCGGCGGGACTGCTGGTTGATGAGGGGCAAAGGAAGTCGACAGGAAGGCGACGTTTGATACACTTGAAGACCTTTCGCGATGTTGGTTCGTGTCAGCGCGGCGCGTTTAGGCCACAGACTAGTGCTAGCAATATGTATATGAGTACAGACTGTAACGCAATAAAGTTGACTAGAAGAGGCAGATGTTTAGCGATTATATGAGCGTCGTTGTGGCAAAAGCATTTATTCTCTATATCGTCTCACGTTTGTCAAAATTGTGCTGGATGTTTTGTAATCCCTGCAAAACAAATATGGTCTTTGTATTTATTACCTGTATTTTTTCTACTGTGGAAAATTTAAGTACATTGTCTATTTTATATAATAATTATAATAAATGTTGTACATATTGTACATAAAATGCTGTTTGTTGTTGATTGGGTGGGAGCAGCAGGCGTTTCGGGTGGGGTCAAAAGTTTAACTCTGAGGATGAATCAGCACTTCCACACTTTATTCTTTTTTTGACTTTAAAGGCAAAAGTGTGTGAAAGAGGAGTTCAGTTAGGGGGCTTAACGAGCACAACAAACATTGGAATATTAACCCCAAAACAAATGCTTTAAGATATGTTGTGTGGTCCCAACCCCAACTTTATAAACCAGTTTAGTTAATTTCTTTAAAAAAAACATAAATTCTATATACAAAAAAAGTACAAATCATAAAAGAAATGAAAGGCAGCAGAAGAAGAAAAATGTCTTATCTGTCCCTTTTCTCAAATAAATAAGTTCAAACAAAAATAGTCTTCAAATGACAAAAACAAAACAAGAAAAACAATAAATGTAAGAAGTGCTTCTCTACAGTGAGTCTGTGTAACTTTGACCAAAAATAACATGAACATATACAGTATATATAGACCTATAATAGGAAAGGCTAGCTTTAGTAACTTAAGTTTTTTCAAGTGGGGAGGGGAGGCAGAGGGGGTGACGACCTATATCCTCATTCAGTAAAAAGAGGACATGTTTCAGTGGGTCGTGTAGTGACTGGTTTCATTTAGTTTGTATTTTATCTTAAATAGTTTTGGGAAACTAAAAATTCACTCCAAGCAAAAGCTTGGTCTACTGCTCCCCTACCTTTGGTGGTGCCTCTGTAAATATTACATCAAAAATAACCAATTTCCAATTATCAAGTCAAAAAGCTTTTATCAGGCTGAGTGGAAGCGCCTAATGAGGACCATTAAACTATTATAAGAAGACATAATCACAACACAAGTATTTCACATAAATACAAACTAAATTATCTTTATTTCTCTGTTTATCCATTTGACGTTGAAATGTGAGCAGTTCAGACAGAACAAGAAACCACAATCCACTGAAACAAAAAGAAAACAGGCTTGTGATTCTTTAAAAACTCTACAGCAAAGAAATGTTCCAACACACCTCAGCTTTTCCTCTTGTAGACGTTGGCGTACCTAAAGCACACATTTCTCCAGAATGACACACACATTTTTAAAATGACGCAGCAGCACAGAAATAAGAGCTCATGGGTGAATTATGGCATTCAAACTGTAAGGTATTTGAATCAAGAAAAAAAACACCTGCAACTGCTGCTAAAAATAACCTGGCTTGTAAAAAAAAAAAAAGGTTAAAAATAGGCTCCTACGTGCAAACACATCCCTCTCCTGTTTCTAAAACTGGGTCAGGCAGTCAAAAAGAAAAAAGAAAGAAAGAGGGGTGTCTTAGAAATAATCTGTTTCTTGATGTAAATGCAAAACAAATAAATAAAAAGTCCTTGTGCCAGAGTGCCTGTGTGAAGCTTGGTGTGTGTGCGTTTAATGTGTTTGTGGCCCTCTGCTGTTCAACCTGAGCTACAACAAAGAAGAGAAAGTAGTAAACATGTTCAGCATGACGCACTCTGATGACTCAGGAACTCCATGTGTCTTTAAAGAGAGAGAGAGAGAGAAAAAAAACCTCATCTGTGGTTAAACTAAAACCAAAGCGAACAAAAATGGTGGAACTAAAAGATGACCTTTCACCCCCTGCCTTCACAGCTTAAGTACTGTGCAACAAAATGTAGTAAGGCTTAAATAAATAAACTGAAAAACCTTCAATACTGACTTCTGAGCAGAACAGAAAAGCTGTTTTAGTGGATGTGTCGGGGGCAGAGTTGTTCAATAGCTGCAGCCAATCAGATCTGTAAAGGCTGCTGACTGACTCAGGTTTAAAGTGAAAGTGAAATCAGTGCGTTTGTGCTCTCTTAGGGTTCTTATTCTGGTGCTGAATGGCTGGAATTGGATTATTTTTTCTGCAATGAACAAAATATAAGCTGACGTAAGGCCAGCATATATGGCAGGAAGAATTTTCTGTTTTTAACAATATAAAGGATGATTTTATGAGGCATACGTCACATCAGAGGATCAAATCAAATTTGGTCAAAATGACTTCAGCTACATTTCATCATGAGGAATGTGTCTTAATTTGTTTTATTGATCAAGATAATACGTTACAATTTGGTCTAAATGCTTCTTTTCTAGGTTATTGTAATAAGGAGTTGAAAAGTTTTGATGATGAAAGTTTGATAAATAATATTTGGATATTTAGATTTCCCAGCTGAAAAAAAAAAGCTTTTCTAGCTCGCAACAAAAAGAGTTTTTGCTTAAAATCAGTTTTTTTTAGTTACTACTGCTTAAAAAGTGCTTTAAAATGATTAAGATTAGCCATTAATTTCTTATATTTTCACTAAATGTAATTATTGCAAAAGTTTTAATCAAAATTCTGTATAGGCCCATTTCTCCACATTCCACTTTGGGACTTAATCCTCGGTTGGATGTGATGGGTTAAGTTTATTTGCTCTGTTAAAGTCGAAGCTGAGCTGTTTTTACCTCTCAGTCTGTTTAATCTAGATGTCAGGTCAGATCTAACCATTATTGCAATTTTATCTGGTTTACATCATAATTTTTTTAATGTAATAGAAACTATTCTGCTTATCAATGGCAGACTGAAGGCTGATTTATGCTCTGCAAAACGTTAAGAAATCTGTTCTCATTTAGATGAGACGTTCTTTTCAGCGTGGACAAACAAACTACATGGAAGCTCCTCCCTCCTGAAGTCGCTACTCTTACACCTAGATATGTTTTTTCTTTACTGCGACCAGAACTTTTGAATATACAGAAAGAGACAGTAAATGCCATTTTGCATTGTGCTGTCTCCTTCCACGAGTTCTTTGACCATCTCTGTAAGTTTTGCTGGAACAGTAGTGAAGACGCCCATATTTTCTAACAGCCTGGGCCGGCTGCTCCTCTGCGGAGGAGTAGAAGAGAAACGACACGAGTGTATTTCAGCCACTTTGCTGCTGAAACACGCCCACAACCAAGTTCTGACCAATCACACAATAGCTGGTGCACACCCCTGCGAGAAAAAGCAAAGTTCTGCCAGGAGCTTGTGCACAGAAAAGGTCTTAGAACAAAATGGCATAATTTCCGTCTCGTAACAAATGTCAACAAGATTTTTAAACGTCTTGCGGAGCATAAACCAACCTTTAGTCTCGATTGTTTCTCGTTTTGCTTAAAAATCTGAACGTGCTTAGTGCAGACGTCTCATGGTAGTAAGCCAAAAAAAAAAAAGTTATATTCTATCGTTTTTTTAAATCAATAACTTACATTTGTTCTAAAAATCTATTTAAAAAATAGTAAATTATGTGTCTATATAAATATTTTTGACTTTTTACATCTAAAAACCAAGGTCAATTACATATTTTATCCAATAAATAGTGTTGGAGATTGGCCCCTCGTCTTTGCTGGAGCCTGCAGAGTTCTGACTCTGCTGATCAAACCATTCAACAGAACAAGATTAACCCTGAGGCGTTTCTCATGCTGCCTCCCTACCCTCCTCACTCCAGCTGGAGCAGATAAAATGTCAAATCTATAAATTGCCCCGCCCCCTTTCCATCTGTTCTGTTAATATCAAGAACATTATAGATCCATGTGAGCAACACTAGCTCTTGACATAGAAACACTGAAAATAGCTTTAAAGGAACATCACAGCAATATTGTAATGGGATTTTGTGAAAATCCAAACAATTGTTATCTCAGCTGTTGTTTAGAAAAATGTTCACAGAACGCCACTTTGAAATGACCAGAATATCCCTTTAAAGTACATTCATCTGCTTTACTCACAACATTTTACCTTACAAATAAATGTCAGAAATTTAGCAGTTTGTAAAATAAAAGGTTTCAAACTTTCACAAACCTGTGACTCTAATAAATTTGAATTCCATTCATGGAAAAATAGTTAAAACTCTAACTTTAAAATGTAAGATTGTGCTTTATCTATAAACATCTTAAAAAGCAGAAAAACGTTCTGACTGGATGGCTGTGTATCCACTGAGGTGACTCTTCTGGAATATAAAAAATAAAGTCCAAACAAAGCCAGAAAACAGTTTTCTCTGACTTCAGAAGTGATTTATATTGTTGGATCTTGGCTCGGTAACTTTCCAAGTTTACATAACCAAACAAGCGCTCCCATGAATTAAGATGTTAACGTGGGCACGGGTGTGTTTATGACCGCAGAATCAGTCCCACTGAAGAGAGCTGCTTAGATTAAGAACCACAGTCTGTTAAAACTTGGGTGTGAAGCAGCTCCAGCTGCTGAGACAAGCTGTCCTCCTGTTAGAACTCATCGTCTGAACTGAGCAGGAGCGTTTTCTCCGTGTCGCCGCGGGCACCCACCGTACCATGGCTGCGGGAGGCGGGAGGGGGCGCCCCCTGCTCCAGGGTGGACTGCTGGGTGTACTGCTGGTAGGCCGGGGAGAAGTTGTGGATGGCGTCCTGGACCATGTCCCCAGGGCTCATCGTCTCTTTCAGACTGCTGGAGATGCTCTTCATCGGGGCGCAGTGGCCTGAGGAGGAGGAGGAACAGGAAGAGACGGTCAGTGTGGAACAGGATCTATTAAAGAAAATGTCAATTCATGAAGGAAAGGGGTACAAAGTGGAAGAATAGGTTTGGAAGAAAATGACAGAATGGAGGTGGAGAGAAGAATCAGTAAAAAGGGAGAGAGATTCAGTACAAAGAAGAACTGGAATAAAAAAAAACGAGTAGAGGAAATTACATGGGTTAAAGCGAAAAAAAATATTTTGACTGAAATATTTTTCCTACTCCCCCCCCTGAAAAAAAAAAAAATCTACAGTTAGGGGTTAGCGTTTTCATACATTTCATACGACAGAGAGGTACACAAGCAGTGCCCTGTGTTGGTTTATTCTCCATAAAATTAAACCAGG
>JARVGW010000247.1:4611773-4628927 GCA_031762495.1 Anablepsoides rubrolineatus
AGGACATGTATGAGGACAGCAGGACATGTATGAGGACAGTAGGACATGTATGAGGACAGCAGGACATGTATGAGGACAGTAGGACATGTATGAGGACAGCAGGACATGTATGAGGACAGTAGGACATGTATGAGGACAGCAGGACATGTATGAGGACAGTAGGACATGTATGAGGACAGTAGGACATGTATGAGGACAGTAGGACATGTATGAGGACAGCAAGACATGTATGAGGACAGCAGGACATGTATGAGGACAGCAGGACTTCAATGAGATGTGCAGTATGATTGACAGATAGCTTTAAGGTGGAGATGGGACTACATCAAGGATTGACTCTGAACTATTTCTTGTCTGCAGGTAATGGACAAACTAACAGATAAGGTCAGGCAGGAATTATATGAACTATAATGTTTGCAGATGACAAAGTGATCTGTGGTGAAACAGAGACCAGGTGGAAGAAAACTTGGGGTGATGGAAGTTAGTACTTGAAAAATATGGAATGAAAGTCAGCCGTAGCAAGGCAGAGTACGTGTGTGTGTGAATGAGAGGGAGGCAAGTGGAGCGGTGAAGCAACGAGGAACAGAGGTCCCAAAGGTGCAAGACTTCAAGTACTGAGGGTTGAATGTCCAGGAAAACACGGAGTGTGGCAAAGAGGCAAAGAAGAGAGTTCATCTCCATCTTCTTCCGTTTATCCATAGTCGGGTTGCAGAGGCAACAGGTCCAGGAGAAAAACTCAGACATCCCTCTCCCCAGCGACATTTTCCAGCTCGTCCTTGAGGCACTCCCAGGCCAGAGAGGATACATAATCCCTTCAGCGAGTCCTGGGACGTGCCCACTAAAAAATACTAAAAATACACTAAAAATACTAAGACTCTCCTTCGACCCAGAGGGGATATTACACACTTTTTCGGTCAAGAGCCATGGCCTCAGACTTAGAGGAACTGACTTTCATCCCAGCTGCTTGACACACGGGAGTGAACTCCACCTGTGCACTCTGAAGGCCAACAGAACCACATTATCTGCATACAGCAGAGGTGAGACCCTGTGGTTCCCAAACCAGACACCCTCCACCTCCACGACTGCGCCTTGAGATCCTGTTCATGAACACTACAAACAGGATCGGAGACAAAGTTCAGCCCTGGCGGAGTCCAACACGCACTGAAAACAAACTCGACTTTGTGTCAAGAATGCAAACACAGCTCCTGCTTTGGTTATACAGCGACTGTATCCCTCTTAATACCAACCCAGACGCTTCATACCCCCGCAGGACACCCAATGCCTCAAGGGACACGGTCATAAGCCTTCTCTAAGTCAACAAAACACATGTAGACCAGAGAGGTAAACTCCCATGACAACTTAGCAACTGCAAGGTTAAAGAGATGCAGGATATAATGGATGGAGAAAACGTTAAGGGGTGATTTCAGATGGTGGCAACAAAAGTCAGGGAAAGGTTTACAAGAGAGTAGTGAGACAAGCTATATTGTCTGGTTTTGAGACAAAGAGACAGGAGACAGAACTGAAAGCGTCAGAGCTGAAAGTGTTGAGGTTTTCCTTGGGAGGGACAAAGGTTGATAAGATTATGAATGAGATCATCAGAGGTACAGCACAGGTTGAACCACTGGCAGATAAAGTTAGAGAGGTCAGACTGAGAAAGTTTGGACATGTCCAGAGGAGAGACAGTTGGTACATTGGCAGAAGGATATTGGAGATGCAGCTGCCAGGAAAACAACAAAGAGGAGATGTTTGGATGTCATTAGAGAGGACATGGAGGTAGTTGGGATGAGGTCAGAGAACTTATACAGCTAGCACACACACACCCTGCTGCTTGAAACCAGTCGTTGTAGAGTTCAAAGGTCAGCAGAGGTTCAGGTAGTTCTCGAAGGTAACACTTCAGAGCTCCTGTCAGCAAATAAAAAAGACAATCTCAAAAATCACACACAACATTTAGCACCCTTATTTAACTGCAGGTTAACAGTTATAAGCTGTAATGTTATCATGTACACGTGTGTACATGTACACAGTACCACGCAAACTATGACATATCTTTCTCTACATAAATATTATTTAGAGCAATTTCCTGCTGGTGTTGCTTGGAGTTACCATAAAAGGAACCGAGTTGCTAAAATGAGCTGTGAAAGTCACATAGGCCAAACAGACGAGGAAGAGCACCCATGACAGAAACCTGGGCTCCAAAAAACAAAAGAAAAGACAAAGAAGATCCTTACCGGCAACAGCATGGGGGTCCATGCTGAACTCGCTGTGGTCCACCATTCCTTGATCCAGACAAGTCTTTAACCTCTTTACCACTGAAGCTGCTGCAGCGAGACGAAACAGACCCTACCAAGACATGAAATGAAACAAAATGGATCAAAAGGATCTTGAAGAACACAGGAGTGAGACATAGACCGTGTAGTTGTAGACAGAAAGTAGCTAGTTAAAGTAAAGTAGAAACACTGACACTAAAACCAGAACACTTGTAAAGAAAGTATAAATAGTAGCTTAAAATAAATTTCTAACTAATCCAAAAAGATTTGATGTTATTTTGCTTGTGTTAGCTGAAATTATCTTTCTGTAAAGTCGATTTCCGTCTGCTCTACCTCCTCTCTCATGCCTGTTCTCAGCAGCATCTGAATGCATTCTTGAATGGGAGCTGCGATTTCTCTGTTGCTTCGAGACAAGTGTGAGAGCAGAGGTTCCCCGTAGACCTTCTGGTCAGAGAGGCTTTGTGTTGGTCCTGCAAATCAGAAAAGCGCACATGAAATTGAAAAATAAAACCAACACAGCATGCATGAAAATTGACCCTGGAAAGATGAGTCCAATTCAAGATCACCTTTTTCACTGTAATTATCTTTGAGCTCGTTGATGTTTTTGTTCAGGAACTCATGTGAATTCTTGTGGTACTCTGCCTGCAGCTCGAGAAGCTGTTTATTGTTAAAACAAGAAATGCATTGGATGTAAAAAAAAATAACAACCCTTGGTTACAGTACAGCTCAGATGGTCAGCACTACAACTCACACGGATAAAATAGTTAGCATAGTCATCTTCCTTGGTTGCAAAGTGGTACAAATCAGCAGAGTACTGGTCCTACAGGGTCCAAATAACAGGAAAGTCAAAATCCCACAAGGTAGTAAAGGTTCAGATTGTTGCTCATTAATCCTACAGCAAAGTAGGTGGTTGCAAAAACATGTAAACTTGATACCTTGATGCTCTCCAACTTCCTCCATGCTTCTTCTACTTCCTCCCTGAGACCATCCTGCTTTGCCTGGGGGCCGTTGCTGGTTTGACACCTGTAAAAGAAAACACAAATCTGTTGATTATTGGTGCACAATCTAACTAACACAAGCACAATCCCTAACTGGAGTTACATACCTGATCCTTGCGTTGTTCCAATCTGTGGTCAACTTGGCAAACTGCTTCTTGTTCCTCAGGATCTCTGGCAAATCTTCCTAGAAGGAACATGTTTGCTTTTAATGCTCATCCAGCTGCAGCCAGTTCTCTATGTATTCAGCTGAATGGGTGGTTCAGTAGAATGAAGCAAATGACTGACCAAGCATAGCAATTTACTGAGAAACTGCACTGAAATAAATGAGCTGTGATGTTGTTTTTTTTTATATTTGATAATTATTTACAGCAGACAAAGTTATATGTGCAACTAGATGGGGGTCAAGTTAAAGTGAAACAGTAATGGCTTTGGTTCATATATTGAAGGTGTATTTTAGAAGTTATTGGTTTGACTAGAAGGCTACAGACAAATGATTCATAGTGTCTAATACATTTGTCTGACTAATATTCCCTTTGTTTGTATTCTAATTATTGTGGTAGAAACTATAGTTTGCACTAATTTTCCTTCTTGGGTTTCCTCTCACATTGAGTATCTTGTAACCATGGAGGCCAAAACATTCATTTATATTTTCGTTCATTTACCAACGGTTGGGTCATGGAGGTAACAGGTTCAGCAGGGAACCCCAGACATCCCGCATCCCAACTACTGTCTCCATTTCCTAGGGGTTCTCAGGGCAGTTTTGGGCCAGAAAGAAAGCCTCCAGTGAGTTCTGGTCCCTCTTCTGTGCTAGGCATTGGTTGTCCTTAACAAATACCATGTTCAAGTATAGGGTGGTCCATAAGCATACTTTGTATCATGTCAAGGTAGGCCAATCATGTAATCATGTCATCTGACCTGCAGCCCTATGTCTCGGACACTCGTGTGAAGAGAGGGACTGATTTGTCAACTGATCACCTCATGGTGGTGCGTTGAATCTGGTGGCAGGGGAGGCTGCAAAAGTTTTCTAAAACAGACCTGGTGAATCCAAACTCGTAGTGGCGTGAACTGGAAACATGTATACAACCCCTGTTAGTGTGATCTTCACATGTCCCAGGGGAGGTCGGGGACAGGGAATCCAAATGGGCCATGTTCAGGGCCTCCATTGCAGACATAGCTTTCAGGAGCGGTGGCCTGAAGGTTCATCAGTGTCTGTCACAGCAGTAACCAAAAGACCTGTTGGCGTTCACCAGGAGGTCATCAAGCTGAAGAAGGAGGCCTCCAACCCAGAGTGTGATGTGTTTTCAGGTTGAATCCTTAATCTTTTTGGACAAGAACACTGCAATTCCAACGGAGATTATCATCAATACTTCCTAAAGGTGACTTTATTGATTTGCAGCTTCTCCTCTCATCAAAGCCTTCCAGTAAGGTGTCCCACACAAAGCCACCAAATCCCATATTCTGGGGTTAAAAAAGCTATATTGATGGCTCAGTGGTTAGCACTGATGCCTCACAGCAAGAAGGTCCTGGGTTCGATCCTTGGTTTGTTCCTGGGGTGTGTGGAGTTTACATAATCTCCTCGTGCTTGCGTGAGTTTTCTCTGGGTACTCTGGTTTCCCCCACCTCTAAAAACATGTACAATAGGTTGCCTTCAGGCCCAGGCCTCCCTTAAAAAAGAGATCTCAATGGGACTTGCCTGGTTAAATAACAATAAATAAATACATTTAAAAATTGATATATTAAATGAGGAAAATAGGTTGATTAAAACATTAAAAGTCAAATATAACTTGCAGCGGAAACAGCTACTACCTCACTAAGTTTATTAAGAGGCTCCAAAACCTCCTTTTCCACTTTCATCTCATAGTCTGCCAGCATCTTGGCCAGCATCTTCTCCATGAAACAGCACATCTCCAGCACCCTCCTGTGACACACAGACAGACAGACGTTTACAGATGAATCTAGTGAAGCGACACACAAAGGACTTGTTGCACTGTAAGAACTGACTAGAGTCTTTAGGTGACTGATAAATGAATGGTTGGTTGGATAAAAGGAGAAGATCAAACCTGTCACCTGATTGAGGACACTGCATCAAAGTCTTTGAGGCTTTCTGCCATGCTGACGGACAGCAGCATCAGTGGAAGCTTTTTCTGACAAAGAAAAAAACAGTGAGATTTTTTTAACTGCAAAAGATCTTTTGAGATTTTGATGGCATTTCAGTACCATTCTTTTTTCAGCCTCCAGCCCTGGTTGACTCTGCATGCAGCACTGCAACTTCTTGTAGAGGACCTGAGCCGCCTTCTTGGCCGGCTCCACCCGCTGCTCCACCTACAGAGACAAAAATATATATTTTTAAATGTATCTGATAATATCCTTTTATGCAGTAAACCTTTTCAGTTGTAACATTTGTTTACAGTGAATTTATGTGTAGGCAATGTTGTGTTAGTAGAAGAAATGTATTCAAAACCAGCTAAAATAAATAAATAAACAAGATCTATGTTTAGGTTTTAGAAAGTTAATCAGGTGACACATATGACAATGTAAAACAAGAAGGAACTCTATTTCTCACCATAACAAGGTCATCATGTAGGAGGTCAGTGGCATCTTGAGATCTGCAGCAGAACACAATTTGTTTGTTACAAAATGTTTTCAAAACTATAACCGGTATTACAAAAATTATTATTAGTTATTATTCTAGATGGATGGATGGCTGGATGGATGGATGGATGGATGCCAAAAAAATTGTCAGCTGCTTAAATAATAATTAAACCCAAAATGATTTTTTGCAGATAAACTATCTAAATTGTGCATTAAGGGTAAAACCTTTATACTTCTGTACACATTTTGACATTTTCATATAAATTTGTTTAATTTGGTCTAAAAGAAAAAGTCCAGTGCTGTCCTCTATAGGTTGAATGATGGCTACTGCTGCTAAAATATTCTATTGGTTAAACCTGAACACCTTGACATCACAGCTCCCAGTTTGAGTATAAAAGCCATTGCAGTCAGTCAGGAGTTGGAACAGCGAGCTCTGCGATGAAAGTTTGCAACTGTTTTGAACATTAGCCCATGTTAGCAATAATGCTGCTAACATCACTTTAACACTCTTAAACTGGACCCATCCTGTCCTACATTGCTTCGCAGCACCGACTTTGCATCGCTGAGTCAGTGCCTTGAGCAAGCAGCTTGATCCGATAAGGCTCAGATTTTTCTTGAGTTATTTGTTCTGTTAAAAAAGTGTCCTGATGCATCTCAGTAATCCAGGTACAAAAAAATCAAAAAGTAAAAACAGTTTCAACGTTTAGGGTATTATTAGGCTGGGGAATAGTTGGCTACCTATAAACTGTCTGAAAATACAGATCATCTCAAAAATGTGTGATCGTATCCATCTCACCAGGATATACAGCAAGGACTTTGCAAAGTCCTTCAGATTGGAAAAGTGCCATCAAATGGTGTCCATGAGAACCAAGTTACATTGCAAATGTCCAGGACAGCTACAAATACCTAATCCAATGGGCTTATGGCATTCATGATGAGACCACAAGAAAGTCAGAAACAACCAAGTACCTACAGAGAGTAAAGGCTGGATTATACATGAAGTCATGCATCTGATGATCACATCTTTTTCTATCACCAAGAAAGAAAGAAAAAATGTTTTGAAAACAATTTCCACCTTGGACTCTTCACCCAAAACAACACTGATGAGAAAAAAATAAAAATAAAATAAAAAAAATAAAACAATATCCAGCCATCACTATTGTTGTGGGAAAACAGAGGGAGGAATTATTATAATTTATGCCTCTTTGTGTCTTCAGCCTGTTAATACTTGGTCAGGAAAACATACGAAATGATGCAATCACTGACTTGCTGTCTCACATTGTTTTGAAGTATAAACCAAGATTAAGGCAGGTCCTAAAGCACCAGCAAGAACAAAGTCTGAGCCATCAACATGTATGCAGCGTACTCAGATATCCAGCTGTTTAATAGCCTGGCCAAAGTGGAAATAGAGGCTATTGACATTGAGAGTTGAAAGCTCCTCACAACACATGAAGGGTTTCATCTAGGTCCATCTACATTGTGAGATGTCCAGATCCAGCTTGACAAACAGGTGATGGCTAACCAACAATTGGACACTGTGGTGGTCGACAAGCTACAGAAGAAGTCAGTGGAGATAGATGTAAAGATCCCATGTGACTGTAAAAGCAGGAAGAAGGACCATGAGAGGATTGAGAAATACCAAAAGCTGTAAGAGAAAACAGAGAAGTTGTGGAGAGTTGGGGCATTCCAGTGATGAGCACTTAATGATGGGACCCCCAAACTAGAAGAGTGGCTCTAACAGATCCCTGGTATCCCCTCAGAGATCTCTGTCCAGTCCTAGAAACAGCTAAGATACCAGTGTATATAAGTCAACAAACAAAAACAAAATGTGTGGGCTTCAGCAGTTTCATTCAAATTCAAGATTAAAATACAGTAATAAAAAAAACGTTCTTTATCTCTGCTGAGCTCATTTTTCCCTGAGATAGTTCACACCTTGCATCTCTGAACTTGCTCTGGTTCTGCCTTTCTAAAAACAGAGAAAAGGAAGATGAACAAAAGGTTTTAGCACAAACGTCTCTGAAGTTTTCTGAACGCCATCAGTCAGGCATTGAAAGGAAACCCAACCCAGTTCATGAAGGGTTCAGATGAGCTTCAACACCTCTAAGGTGCCATTTGTTTTCTTTCAGACATCTGGGGTTTTAAAACATAAGAAGAAAACTAACCCTTAACATATTTGATGCATTTACAGTTCCTCTTTTTAACTGTCTCACCCAGTTAGAACAAACATACGACCAGATGTATAAACATGAAAGTAATGATATTCTCATGGCCTCTGACAGTGAACTTGTGTCCATTCTTACCCTGTTAGATCTCAGTTCTGCATTTATTGATCACAACATTCTATTACATAAGCTATTAGGATTACAGCAAGTCTTAACTGATAGATTTCAGTTGTTAATGTTAATAATAAATCATCTTATTACACCAGAGTTAGTCATGGAGTTCCTCAGGGTTCAGTGCTTGGACCAATCCTCTTTACTTTATATATGCTTCCATTAGGTAAAGTTATTAAATAACATAGGATAAACTTCCATTGTTATGCTTATGATACTCAGTTATATTTATCCATGAAACCTGATGAATCTAATCAGTTACTTAGATTACAAACATGTTTTAAAGACATAAAAACCTGGATGACTCTTAATTTTTTACTTCTAAACTCAAACAAGACAGAAGTTGAACACCATGTAAAGCTCAACAAGATGTCTAGAAAAAAATTTTCATCATCACAGCTTTGTGACAAAAATTACATCATTTAGTTTTTGCACTACCTTTGAGAATCTATTCTGTGCACAAGAGCTTGGCATTTTTTTTTTTTTGCAGGGGTATTAAGTATTTTGTGATTGGTCAGAACTGAGTGAATTGTGGGTCAACTACGCTGATTTTGATTTGCTTCAATTGCTCCAGAATCAGCTAGCTGAGGCTTTTAAAAAGTAGTCAGCTTTACAAGTATTTCAGCAAAGCTTCCAAAGATGGTCAACAAACTTGTGGAAGGAGAGTGCACATTTTTTGTAGACGAAGGAAGGAGACAGCGTGGAGATACAGGCGGCTCTGTTTGGCTGTGCTGACCAAGACAAAGTGTGCCTCAGCCGGACAGTGTAGAGAAACTGTCTGTTGGAAACAGTGGCAGTCTCTTTACGACAAATTTGCAACTAAGTGCTTCTCCTCGGTTAACAACAGAAATACCAGATCTTCCTCCTCCAACTCCTCCATCATCAACTGAAAATAAACCTCCACTCTGCTGGCTGTGCAGTGTAGTTTCTGTTTGTTTGTAATGTGTGCTGCAGTAACAGGAGTTCTCTTTACAGTGTCTAAATGTCCATGCAAAAAAAAAAGACTGTCTCACAGCCACGACAGTGAGAACAGATGGTGTCCTGTCAAGTACACAGCAATGTTCCTTTTTCCTATTGTTCGGGTTGGCTTGGGTTAACCTGAGCTGTCCATTACTGCTTGTTTGTTTTCTTTCAATAAAAACTATGCCTGACCCAACTGTGTCTTATTACTGTCCTCTGAAACTCCAGCCAGAGGCTGAGCCTGGTTCTGGTTCTGCTGAAGGTTTCTTCCTGTTAACGGGGAGTCGTTCCTTTCTACTGTCTCCATTGTGCTGCTCAGGGTGGGAGATGGCACCAAAGTCAAGATTCCTAAACGAGATAACTATTTACTACTTGGCATCTTATATTATACAGTAAATGTATCCTAATTCATTTGGATTTCCTCCATTTATTGTCCAAAGATTACTTTTACTGTAAACTGGTGCTAAAAACACTGGTTTGAATTGAATGTCAGGTAAAGGAACATGTGCTATATGTTTATAAAAACACAGGAAAAAGTGATTTGACAAGCGTCTGTGTAGGTATGTTTACATAGATCAGGGTACGACGTGTATTTCTGTCATCAAATGTCACAGCATGAAGCTGTTAAGTAGGTGAGGTGCTGCTGTGAAAGGCTGGAGCCCACATCGCTGCGCTGCAGTTGCACGCAGCACATATAGGTACCTGAATGTGTCAACAGCACTTGCAGAAAACCACCGTAGTCCTGCTGCACACAGGTTTGTGCCAAGACAACCAGAAAAGAGGAAGTTTGGTCACCCACACAATCGCAAGCTTTGAGTCACAGATGTGAAACCTTTGGTGGAAGCTAAATAAACTAGATGTTTTTTTTACATTTAATTATGAGGGCTTCATCAACATGGTTTTAAAAGAAAAGCTCTATAATATCTGTTCAGCGATATCACAAAGCGCGTCGTCCTCCTGATGTAAAATCGGTTTCACTTTAGCATCTACGCAAACCAAAGTAAACCCCCCCCAACTCTCCCCAAACACCAGCGTATCACTTTCAAGAGGAAGCAACAACTGTGGCAAAATTGTGAACACACATTTTCAGTGAAACAGTGAAAACAGGATAATGGAAACCAGAACTGACTTTACAGCTACAGACAAATGAATAAAGTGGGACAATAACACAGCTAAGATTTTTGTGCATTGCAAGACGAGGGTGGATAATACAGTCTAAAAGTGCACAATATAGTTTTAGCAGCTAATGTGGAACAGATAGAGCACATGAACCCTGTGAGAAACAGGATTGTACACTCTGATGAAGATGGACTGATTAGCTTGAGTTTGAAACATTAACATCTGAAGGAAAACCAGGCACCTCTCATCATTTGTTCAACACTATCCCAACAGTGAGGCACGGCGGTGGCAGCATCATGCTGTGGAGGTGTTTTTCAGCAGCAGGGTCTGGGTGTCTGGTCATGGTTGAATAACCATCAAATGGAGCAGAGATAAGACTTGAACATAGTTCCATGTAACTGAGTTGAACTTGAGAAAATTCCTTCAACCCAGGTGTGTCAGGTTTGTTGTATCAAACCCAAAAATACTCAATGCTGTTATTCTTTCTATTGTTTTTTTTTGTTTGTTTCTTTTACAAACTTCTATTAAACCCCAGTCTCACTTTCTCATTATGGGGTACTGTATGATAAAGAATTGAGGCTACAACATAAAAGCAAAAAAAAAAAAAAAAAATGAAGGGGTTCTGGATACTTCCTGAAAAGCTGACCCTTCTGGGTTCAAAACTATTTAACAAAAACTCTGAATTATGTAACAAATCAGCAACGAGAATCCCGGCAGAGCACACAGGGAGGTTTGTTGAGACGACAGAAATATTCAAGGCTTACTTTGCTGTTGAGCTGAGCTGCTTGAAGATGCTCAGAGACTGCCGGAGCATGCTGCGATCAGCTTTTCTACCAGAGTCTACCTCAGTCCCCTTTTCAGTCCCACAAACGTATCTTGCTCTGAAACTCTCCACACAGAGGGTCAAGGCTTCATCAGGAGGGAAAGGTACAGGTAGGCGGTTGTTGCACTGACTCGATGGGTGTTGTTTTCATGTGTGTGTGTGTGTGTGTGCATTTTGGAAGTCAGTTTTTGTTCTTGTTTCATAAGTGTGCTTCTAGGTCACATGTACCACAAATTAGCAAATGAGGAAGTTGCACAGATGAAACGTAAACTGTGAGAAGGAAGAAAAAGTTTTTTTTTCTCCAGAATTTGACCCTTATCCAACGCTACACTTGTGTGTTTTCACTCAGCAGGGCGGGAAGGATTGTCTACACATGTTGACAGAACATCTCTCCTGACTTTACTGACTTCTGGCTCTGCTGCCTGGGCTGCATCCTGAACAGTTTGCAATCATTCCTCACTTCTCTAAATGCAAACAATATGCACTAAAGAGTTAAAAGGATGTGAAATGACCAAAGAGGAAACTGTCACATTGTTGTTTCTTGTAAAATTCTTTCTCAACTTAAAAAAAAAAAAAAGTTTGACTGTCAAAATCTCAGACGATCTGACTGAAATGTGTTGGATTTACCCTAAAATATCCTAAACAGAAAGCAATTTAATGGATTTCTTTCTAGAAGGTGTTTAAATAACTGTCCTAACCTACAATCAATAATATACAGAGTTTAATTTTGTTGTATTATAATTGGAGAGAACTGGACTGCGTGTATGAGGACATAAAATGAAGCTTTAAACTGTTTTTATACCCATATGAAGCTCATAATACCAAATATTCAGCAGCATATTGTCTTATCTGACAACTAAACCTTTGCAAACAGACGTGAATATCAACATGATTGTTTTTGTGTATTTGGAAAAGCATGTCCTCTGGGAGGTGCTGCAGCACCCTTTGCACCCCCACTGTCCACAGCCTTGACCTGAAATGACTTATGACAGGGGCGAAGATTTGACCTGAACTGAACTAAAACAGATTATTGGACACTCAGTAGAGCAGTTTTGTTCTTTAAAAAAACAGAAACTCTGAACAGACTAATGCACACGTGTCAAACTCAAGACCCATGGGCCAAATCTTGTCCTTCTTTATTTTGTCTGGCCCCAAATGTAACACTAAATGTGTTTCACGGTTTCTCTTTTTCTTGGTGTATTTAATGCATTCTTCCCCTGACAAAATCAAGTTTGAATTTTTCAGAAATCTTTCATTTTGTTGTAGAAAGAACAACAGAGAATGTCATTATGTTTGTCTATCTTTTTTTATTTTTATGGTCGAATTATTGGACTTTTAGTGAGTTTTTTTTGTTATGTTTTTTATTTGCTGTATTGTAAGACATAATAGAGTGCTAAATATGAGTCTTTCTCAATTTAAAATTTTTTCCTTATCTGTTATTACGTATGTTCTAAATGCTACATAAACCATAATTTTTTTTAAATTTAATTTGTATTTTTGTAAAAATTATTTATTTTATATACAATTTTGCAATAAATGTTGACAGACAAGCCCTTGGCTTGGACCAAATTTAGAATTTTGGCCCCCTTGAGTTCAACACCCCTGGTCTAACGTATGGAAACCTACTGCTTAAACAAGCAGATTTAAGAAAATGGTAAATGGAAGAGTTTCAGAACTAATTACTGTATTTATTCATGTATATTACTACAAATCTAACCCTAAAAATCATCCATAAAGTGGGGGGATAGTACTATACACGGATTATTGATAATTAGAACCATTGAAATAGATTGTGCTGCCATCTAGCAGAAGAACTAACAAACTGCATTCAAATATAGGACATTTGGATGGTCAGGGACAGCATTCATTTTTTTAATTAAGAGGGAAATTATCCAATTCTACTGTGGATGGCCAAAATATTCAGACTGGCTAAGGTTAAACAGAATAAGAATGAGACATGATTTCTTTTCCATTCATCCAATTTTCCCTCTGCCCAGATTCCCAGTCCCTCAGCATGATGCTGTCACCACCGTGCTTCACTGTAGGGGTGGTGTTAACAGCATGATGACGTTTTTACATCTGACATGGTGACGTCCTTGTTGACCCACAGGTTCAGTTCTAGACTCGTCTGACCACAGCCCACAGGAACATGTTACAGTATTTAGCTCATTGCACACAGCACTTCTCAGTTTTAGGTTTTTCTAAACTGGTTACAACAAACTCCCCTCTGTTTACCTTCACAAATCTGGAGCATTTTGGACAGCATCATTAGTTCCAATCAAATAAAATCAAACTCCAGATTGTGAAAATAAAACATCAAGTAAGGGTAATTTAGATATTTAGTATTTTATTTTTAAAACTGCTTTCAAATACCTAATGAAAAAGTTTTTTTGTCTGTCTGTTGCTAATTCACATGGTTTCAACAGTTCAGTGAACTTCCTGTCGGTTTCCAGGAGCATCTTTTTCTTCAAGGTGAAATATTCTCAAACTCATGAATAAAACAATTGTGGCAGAAACTCTAAACCTAAACTTTTATAATGATGTCACGAACGGCATCAAGATTACTTGGGCTTTTTAATCTATTGGAACAATAATAAAATATAACAGCAGTCATTTTTATATTTAATGTCTGTAGATCAGAACTAAACCATGCTTTAATCTAATGATCAAACATTGTGAAATTTCTCAAAGATAAAAAAAAAAAATACTTTCTGTAAGAATTAAGATGAATTTATTGGCATAAACCTTGAATTAAAAATAATACAGGTTAATAATCTTGACTAAAACTACCGACTTTAAAGCAGGTAAAGTATATTTGTTTTTCTTCAAAGGATTGTTTCTACCATGCACCACTAGGGGGCAAAACTGAGCAAATTTTCCACCTGTTTGCAGCCTGACTTGTCTATATATTAAAACTTTATCACATTATAACGTTTTAGACAACTTATGAAACTTTTATGACCAATTTACTCATGAGTAATATATTTAATCTAATATTGTTTTTCATTTCATCTTCAAACAAACATATTGGACAAAATATTCCCAAGCTGGTATAAGTTGTCTAAACATGACAAGGCCTTTAATTGTGTAAAACAATCTGTCAAAAGTTTATAGACGCCTGAGAATCTCCAAACTGTTGACTGAACCTGTGTTAAAACAGAATCTATCCTAAAAACAGAAGAGAACTGAAGGGTTTCATCATGGAGCTCTGAGCAAAAAGTCATTTCAACATTCTGAAAAGTGAACATAAAAGCTGTGATTAACTAAACGAGGAGTACAAATGTAGCTCTACGAGGGAGCATTAAAAGTTAAGGCTGGCCCCTAAAACAATCCTGGAGTTCTTGATCATCACAGTGAAATGATTTGAAACTGTTAGACCATTTTTAATGTGGTATAAGTTTCTGTAAAGACTCCAGCTATGCAAGTGAATCACATCATTGAACAACAACCCTCCTTCTGTTGAAGCAAAAAGTTCTTACATCTGTAAAATACCTCATTTCCTGACAAACTGAGCAGAAACCTAGAATGGAAAGTTACAGGGAAAAAAAAGTTTGTTTTATTCAAATCCTGGGGAAAAGAAATGTGAGCAGAATATTTAACTGTTGACAAAATAAAAGACTGAGGTCATTTTAAATTGAAAAAACTTAAGTCAACTCAATTAGACCAGTTTCCTTTTGTTCTTCTAATATTGAACTTCTTATAAAGCACATGATGAAAAGCGCAGCACCAAAGTCCTCGCTGTAAATAAAAAAGAAAAAGAAAATAAAAGGCTAGAAAACTTTATTATAAACCTTATAAAACTGTAGAAGTCAAAAGGAATGGAGGTTCTAGCAGCTTTAAAATGAAAACCCTGGTACATGATAAAAGTGAAGAGGCGGTGAAGCACAAAGTCTCCTCATGAAGCTTCGATTATTTGAACAGAAAGCACAGAGGCATCCTAAATGTTGCACTCCTCTTCAGTTTGCTTCACGTTTTCTGTCTGAATGTAAAAGTTCCTCTGATTTGAAGTGAAAACCAGAAGCTCAGGAGCATCCCTGTTCTGATGTCCCTCATGTTGGTCCTTTCCTCGCTCTCCTCCCCATCTTCTCCATCCCTCCAGGACTCAAGTGCATGTTTTCAGATGAGGTATTAGCGCTTTGCTTTGGCCTCTTCAGCTTCTTTATCTGTCAAGGAAACATTAACGTCAAAGAAGGTTTGCTGATATAAACTGTAAAAATTTAACATCATGTTTACAACCTCATTTCTGAAAATGTTAGCATGCCATATAAAACACAAGCATGAAACAAGTTAAGTTTGTTCTGCTAAAACCAAACGTCTTTTTTAAAAACTAAAGTCCTGTTTACACGAGATCGATCTCTGGAAACATTTCTCGATATTGGTTGTCAAAACGTTTACACAGAATATCTGATCTGGCAGCGTTTCCCCTACCATTATTCAAGCCCCCCACCCCCACATTACAGAAGTCCTAAAAAGCAGGTTTATTTTGAACGTGTTCATTCCTATAAAACTGTCAATATTTACAAAATACATTAAACCGATTCAGATTAGCATAAAATAAATCATGTTTTGTAATTAAATGTCTGTTTCCTGCTATAAAGAAAAATCCTCCATCCATTCTGTCCTTGTTCCTAATCAGGGTCAGATAACTCAGGCTTTGAAGACCTACACTACACAATACAAAAATAAGTGCTCAAGTTATAAGTCACTGCATTAAAAGATTAATCACTTAACTTTTTGATTTCCACTTTTGTGAACAGTTTCCCTGATATGTGTGAGATTTTTGTTGCCATTTTTCTTTTACCTTTCCTGAGTTCGTCTCTCTTCTTGGCAGCTTCTTCCCTCTGTTTTTTGATGATAGCCAGTCGGGCCAAGTCCGCCCTGGCCTGCTCAGTCTTGCCCTCCAGATGGAGCTTCATGTAGCGTTCCTTTGACTTCTGCTTCTCTATCTCCTCTCTGAAGGATAAAAAGAGGACGAAGACTCAGAATAATGTCTAATAATGTAACTCCTGTCTTACACAGCTAGTTCCAGGAGGGACACTCACCTCTCTCTGCGAGACAGCTCTCTGGGAGCAGCAACATCCACTTCAGCCACTTTCTTGCTCTTCTGAGAAACACGGTTGGGATTTTCAATCTCTATGAGCCCCTCCACTCCACTCCTTTTCTTTGTCTGTAGGTAAAAAGATACCTCTGTAGCATTTATCACCAGATCAAACCTAACTATTAATGTCTGCAACGTGAATATGAACCCTTCGTTCTCCACCACACTATAAGGCTGTAAGTCTTTGTTGATGAAGCAGGCAATAGACCGGGTTATTATTTTTTTTTCTCTTATTTTGCCCGCTTGGAATTGGCAGACAGTTTGGTGCGTTGGTCTGCTGCTGGAGGCTGACTCTGCTCCGAATCATTAACTTCAGGTGATGCCAGGTTATGAGAGCGCACACGTTTGTCGTGTTCCCGAAGTATTTGATGTTCATTTTGCAAACCTTGCACACTATGAAGCTCGTGTCAAGCTCGGTCTTCCCCGGCATCCGGTAAAAAACAACGAAGACAGGACCAGTGGAATCTCTCTTTCCTCTATTTGTTTTGAAACTTTCTGCGCATGTGTATGTCCCAGTATCTTCTGCGTGGTGAAGTCTTGTGTTATTACAAAATTACACGAGACTTCACCACGACTTCAGGGGAGACTTCAGCAGATTTGTTTTATTTTTTTAGAATCAATTTTGGGACATTTTAAATCAATTTTGAATCGTAGTAAATGAGAATCTAGATTCTTAAGTGAATGGATTTTTTTGCACACCTCTACTAAAAACACTCCAATAAACACTCCTTATTTTCTACCTCCAATTTGAGTGATTCCAAAAAATTTTTCTCAGAATTGAGTGATTCCATATTTTTTTTCCCTGTGCTTGGTCAATAAAAGTAGCATTCACTGAATTCCACAATGTTTTCTCTTCATTTCTTTGAGTGCTCCTGAAAGCCAACAGGTTACACTTTGGAATGACCTCATTATTGTATCATGTTTTTGATCTGAGTTTGTTTTACAGAATGAAATGTCTGAATGAGTG
>JARVGW010000247.1:4629027-4656457 GCA_031762495.1 Anablepsoides rubrolineatus
GTGTTTTGATTCATTCAAGGCCTCTCAGAAGCTGAGGCCTGTGAGCCAACTTGGAATTTGATTTTGGAGTCAGAACGAAAATAAAGCTTTAAAGAAGAAATCCCAGATTCCTGTTTATTCAGACATACCTTTTTGAACAACGCATATTTTTCTTACAGTTCTTTTTGGTGTTTTAGTCTGTTGTGTTTGGTGGCTGCTGTTTACCACTGCAGGCCCCTACTGGTAACCTCAGCTCGTTTTCTTTTTGTGTATCAATTTTTAGTTTCTTTTTGGGGGGAATATTTAGTTTTATTGTAATGTTTTTAAATGGAAACAAATAAATTGTTTTTTTTTTTATATAAGTCTGAACAGTCTCAGGTATTGTCAATACTTGGTATAAACGAACCTGTGTGCCAGTCTTTATGAGGTGTGGACTTGCATCATTTTGTTAATTTTTAATGAGTCCCACCTAATAGGGTCACACTTGCATCACTTAAAAAGGAACTTAACAGACTTAAGATAAGATAAAATAAAACTTTATTGATCCCACAGTGGGAATATTTGCCCATTACTGCAGCTCAATACAGGAGAGGGTGACATAAAATAAAGATATATAAAACACTATGCACATGTGATATATAACAATGCAAATATACCTATGCACACATATACATAAACACATATGTATATATACACAGTATAGTACAGTAAATAAAGGAATGTATATGAAGGTGCATATTAGTTATAGCAGTGTAGGTGAATTGTCCACTGATAACATCATGTGTTATACAGAATAACAGCAGTTGGAATGAACGACCTACGGAAGCGCATCTACCAAACACAAATTTCCTTATCTTTACTTTTTGTAATTCATTTTTAATAATGTAATCAAAATTCACCCAGCTGTTAATGAGATATTTAACAGGCAAAAACAGCAGGTGATAAAAAGATTTAAAAAACACCCACTGTATGACATTTTTGTCATAATTTGAATTATTCCAGAATGATTTTCTTGATATTTTTAGGGATCAGATTGAAAAGTCAGAAGGGAGCTCTCTTTAGATTATAAGCAGCAGCGATGTAATCCTAACCAGTTTTTTTTTTTCAGAGGACAGATCCATACTCCAAAAGTCATCCATGTGAAACCATCTGTTGCCATAACAACCTGAGACAGAGGAGACCGCACCCAGGTGGTTGTTATGACAAAGGTCAGAGTGTATAAAAGTCCATAATCTAAAAAAATCTTTTAAATTTATTTTCAACTATTTAATGATATATTAGTTTTTATAAATCTGAAAGCTTTGAAAGAAAACAGTTAGAAACTGTGTTGTAGATGAACTTAAATGTTCCCACTTTCCTTTCTGCCCTCTCTCCTCTGCCACGGCTCAGGTGACAGACTAGCAGATGGCTCTCCAGACGTTTAATGGCCAATGCAGAAGAGGGAACGGAGTCCATTAATGTGACAATTCTTCAACCACGGCTCATAGAACTCTCCCACACACCTTCAGATTTCAGGCGTCTGTGGAGTTTTAGGCAACGTGCTTTTCAATCTGTCCTCAAAATAACACAGAAAGCAGATATAAAATCAGCTTCATGTTCAGTGTCTCAAAAACCTGATTTAGACAGTAACTAGTTGGACTGCTTTAAAAAGGGGCAAATGTTTCCAGCTTGTGAAAATAAGTAATTATTAAATTAGATGTTATGAGAATGAACAAAAAATTAAAAGTAAGGATCTTTGCTAATAATATTTTTTACAGTAATGATGCAAAAAATGTGTATGACAAGTAGAAATATATTGTTAGTACTAATTATTGATAGAATTGTAATAGTTTAGATTTTTTAAAAAATATTATTATTATAATTTATAATAAGGTATGACACATAGACTTGAATAACCTGAGCCTCGCCCGTCCATTCACTGTTAACATGATGGAGCAAGCCCTGTGACCGTCACCATAACTATTAAATAAACATCAAGCCCAACTGGATCTGTTTCACAAATTGTCTGTACTACTTTTACAATAAATTCATACATATGTTAATTTTATTCAACAATAATGTAAAACAGCAGATATATACCAGAAAATATATAATTTACAAGTAATGATCTAAACCAGACCTCAGATTACTTTGAGCTAAATAAGGTTTACTTGTGTTGAAATAAGACGTTTTCCTCTTTATCTTCTTTTGGTAAATCAATAACACACATCTTTTCTGGCATTATTTAAAACATTAGATAGATTATACACTCTAAAATAATAATAACAATTTTGTTAATAATAGTTTTTATGAGTTCTACCTCGTCACGCTCTCCATGGTTTGACATTGCTCTTATTTTGAAAGTACTTTAGGGATGTGTATTTTCTGCACCCATGCGCAGGTCGGGGGGCGGAGCTTATTCGGTTGTTAGCGGACAGAAGAAGTCAAACTCAGTCGGGCTAGAATAGCCTTCAGGTCGTTTGTGTCTTGAGTAGCTTTTTCTACAAATGGCTACGGCCGCTAAAGACCAAGAAGAGCCGGTGGAGCTTCCTGCTCCGTCAACACGCCACGGCTCCCAGCACAACAGCAACAACAATAACAACAACAACAACAAAGACAGCGAGGCGGGAGAGAGCGCGACCTCCGCCACCGCCACGAACACCTCTGAACCCGGCGGGACGGCGTCGCAGAGCGTCGGTAACGGCGTCCGCTCGGTCATCAGCTCCAACGGGGGGAACAACGGGAAGTGGGTCCGGCTGAACGTAGGCGGAACGGTGTTCCTCACGACGCGGCAGACCCTCCTCAAGGAGCAAACTTCGTTTCTGTACCGCCTGTGCCAGCAGCAGGACCTGCACTCGGACACGGTGAGTCCGGTGTGGAAAAGTTTAATCCTCAGCGAACATTTCTTCTTATTTACAGGCTTTATGACCACAGAAACTCAATACCTGTCTGAAGGTTCACACTGACCTCCTTTAAGGCTGACTAAGGTCATGTCCTCTTTTTTTAAAAATCACATTTATCATCTGAAACATTTCTAAATACATTTTATACTTTTTTCATTTAGATACATCCATTTTATTTGATAAAGTCCTAGATAAATTGTAGTATTTGTTTCAAAATAATGGCACTTGACGTGTACAGTTTCTAAATAGTGTAAGGAGAGTCAAGATAAGTCACCGTGGTGACCACACACACACACACACACACACTGTCAGCACATTTAGTAAGACATGCAGACAGAAATACAGTAGAAAGCAGCTCCAGACTAGCTGAATTTGTGAAAACGAACACACAAGTGGCAGAAGTCTCTGGTCATCACACAGAACATTTTATATTCATCCGTGGGGTTTTCTATTGATATGTGAGGATTAAAAAAAAAAGACTACATTAAACTTCCAGTTTGGAAAAGAAAATCTGAGTGGAGAGTTTGCAGCCCCTAAACCAGGTGGGCAATCCTGGTTCTTGAGGGCAGCCATCCTGCACTGTTTAGACCAGGGGTCTAAATGAAATTGTCCGAGAGCTGCTTTTTGCAACATTAAATTTTAAACATTAAACTCAAACCATTGGAATAAGCCTGTTTTGCACAAAAAATATTGTTTTCAATTCACATGAAACTATTACAAAGAACACTGAATTTACATGACTGTGCTTTTTGTGTTTATTTATTCATATTATATTGTATTTCACACTACTAACTTAGGGTTTAACCGGGATGTTATAATGTATTATTGGCTTTAGTGTCTCCCACAGCCCCAGTTAGGCCTGGACGATAAACTGAAAAATAACTGATACCGACATTTATGTCAATAATATTTGTATGACTATATCTGACTCAAGTTTTGCCAAAAATGTTTTTATATATTAAAAACACTAAAATGACAAATATAAACTACAGAAAAGCTGTTCAAAATCTAAACTTTGTACTTTGATTAAGAACATGGACACAGTGTATAGTGTTATTACTACTTGTATGTGGTGGGGGGTGGTAAGAGTTATTGTGCATTTATCGTTTTCTAGGTGAACTGGTCAATATATCGCAATATTGATTTTAGGCCATATCGCCTAGCTCTAGCCCCAGTAAACTACTAACATGTACACACGTTTATTAGTTCAACACATAATCTTCATGGGGGGCGAGTGATGCTGTTAGGGGGACAGGGCACCCCTTTGATAATGCTCGAGAAAACACTGGATTCATTTTTAAAACCTATTAAACATTTTTCTGTTCAATAACACATGTTTGCTGCAGACACAGAGAAGGTGTCTAATATAGCTTCATGGCAAGGTAATGTAAGTACAGTCTCTTCCTCTCTCCCATTTTCTTCTCTCTGCGAGCGTGTGTGTGTGGTGTGAAAGTAGCTTGGCTCAGATGGACGAACACGTGCTTCCTCTTCTGCAGGGAGCTGCACGGTCTGTACAGCTGGCATCTTATGGGAGTAGAGAGAGGGAGCTGTATTGTGGTCTGCCAGTCATATGCAAACTGAACATGCTGTAGGGCCCATAGAGACTCATAAATGATGCAGATTTCTGTCATGCTGCAGCCTTTGATGTGCTGCCGTGTTTGAAAATACGAGGCTTTAGGTCATCCAGCGTAGCCTGTAAGATTATTTTGTTGACATTGGATGAAAAACCTATATGTTCATAACCTCAAATCTTTTGATGTCAGTAACATTTGTGGATAATAAATTACGCATATAAAATAATAAAATAAATAAAGTGCCTGTTGTCCTGTTCATTAAGCACATTCAGATGCAGCTGGCAGGAAAAGCATGGTCAGTGACTTGGCATATGCAGGTGTGAGATTCTGACGTTATGATGACCTTGAGCAAAAATACCAGTTTTATTGTACTGAGGGGTAAAAAAACAACAAAACCTGAAGGTACATCACATGCTTTATTTCCTTAAATCCCCAAAAATAAGTACAGTGATTTTGTTTCCAATACACAAAAGTGGGAAATCAAAAGTTATGATTAAATAACAACATAAAGCAACGCATTGAAAAAATGAATAATTTAATTAATCACATCTCAGTTCCCCACTTTCTGGCACTCCAGCAACAATGCTGCACCCAAACAATAGCAATGGAGAACAAGAACTCTGTGCTTCGTTTTTTCAATAGGACACTTAAAAATAATCCTGTTAGTTTCAGAGCATAGTTGTGTGTATATTGTGCCTAAAGGAGTTTTCTCGTCACAGCATTGCATCAAGCTTAAGGTATGATTTAAATGCAAAATATGTATTTGTTGCAGCTAATGCTAAAACCATCCTGCTGGTTGGGAGATAAGTCTCTGCCATCTACAGGTGGATGATACAACCCAGCCCATAGAGACCAAACAATGAGGTTCAGAGTAGGGCTGCACGATGTCAGGAAAACCTGCCACATGCTGTAACGTTGCTTAATATTGCGAATGCGATGACAATAAAACTTGGGATAAATGAACAAATACTTATCTAGTGTTGATGTCTTTCTGGTCTGGGTTCAGAGCAAAAATAAAACAACAACTAATACATAGTTTCTGTTCCAACGTGAGTTGAATTTTATAAAATGCTCTCTGTCCATTCGTCTGTGACGGCGGACATCAGCGAAGGTTGGCGTTGAGTTCTGTCTTGTTGTTTTCATCATTGTTATATGTATAATTTCATTTGCACTTTGAGTTGGCACTAATTTGTGAATGTACAAAAAATAAATACATAAAATGAATATTCAAGTATGTTTATGGATTATATCAGAATTTTTTTGCCTTTTTGTTTCATATATTGCTATTTAATAAACATGGACACACACTAGGTAAGCTTTGATTAACTACATGAGGCGTTAGAGATACATACTAAGGTTCTAGTTGTCAGCCAAAAAAAAGTACAATAAGTAAGAAAATAATAATAATAATAATAATAACTTTATTTATAAAGCGCTTTCAAACAAAGTGCTGAACAATAGCAAAAACAAAAAAACAGGGAAAAGGGGAGGGGGACAGTTTGATCACCTTGTTCAAGACATGGGGAAACAGGTGATCTGGTCATGCAGCAAATACAGTTGCGCTACCTAAACACAAAGTACAAAAATGCACAGTGTGTCACAGATGGAGTGTATTGCAACATACAAACATACACTTTCAGCCATAGTAAAGTAATTGTTTCTAAAAATATTTATTCACAGTTAAAACTTTTATTGTATGCCCACACTACTGATTACGCATCGCATCGTATCATATTGTATCGTATGTTGTGTCCAGCAGAACAAGAGAACCTTACAATGCAGGATACTCAGAAATCTGAGTTAAGCGCCACAAAAAATGCTTTGTTTTTTATCTGGTTAAATAACTTTGGTTGCATAAACTGAACCCATAAGCTGTTGCAGCTAGTTTATACTAGGCCCTGTTGCACTACCTTCAGTGTGATGGCAACCGTGACATTGCTCTTAGTACTTGCCAAATAATTTTATTTTTCGCTCTTATGCACCCTCACCTCTATATACCGGTCCTGGCACAACTTTCCTGGAAAGTGTTGGGAACTCTATGTTAGATTAACTACTTTTATGACTACGAGCTGATCTGTTTTTACCACCAAAGAAACCTTATAGTCACTGTAAAACAAACTCAAGGCTGTGTGTAAATTTGTCCTGAGAATCATGAACTCAGTTGAGGTTATGGAAGGGGGAAAGATTTTTATGGTTTGTGCTGATATGCTGACAATCATGTTGATGCAGAGGGAAGCTAAGTAAGCCTGGCTGAGTTAAATTAGCTTTGTACTGGAAGCTTCTGGTGAAATGAAAGCTACTCATCGTCCATATCTGCTTTTTTTGTTGTGTTTCAGGGCCACATTTAGCTGGTGCCCATCTCCAGCAGCTAAAAGATGAGTGACAGTGTTCATCCTAGACTGTCAATCACAGGGCTGCATTAAGTCAAATAAGGCACCCATGCACACTCAGAGTCTATAATCTCTAAACTTTTAACCTAATGTGCATTATCGTTTTAACTGCTCTCATTCATTATTACCTGTATCTGATCTGATTTACTTGTATCGTTTGTTTCACAGACAAAAAGGCTGCAGCCTTCTGCCTGTGAGACGACAGGTCTAACCACTCAAACCCTTGATTTGCATGATCCAAACGTGTCAGACTGTGATCCATTTGCTGAGTTGCTTTTGTTTCCTAGATGAAACAGAAAACCTTACATCTCCTTCTATTCCTTTTTCTTTAGTGTTTTCTGACCATTGTCAAAATAATCTACATTTGTTTGTTTGTGGGACTTATCTGGATCAGTTTCAGCACTAAGAAAAATAAGATTAAAAAAAACGTAGCCAGCATTATGAAAGTGTGGAGGTTTTTCTGCACTGCTGTTCCCCTGCTACACTGTCAAGCACTGTGTGTGGATAGAAAACTCTCCAGTGACCTTCACCAGTGAGCAGAGAGGAGCTCCCTCTGCACTGCCTAAAGACACCAGATCTCCCTCTGTTTCACACAAACATTCAAACATGCATCATTCCTTTTGTTTATTTGATTACTCTGTCCTCAGTTCTTTTCCTCTGCTCTCACCCTCACACAAACTAGGCTATATTTAAATCACTTTGACTATCAAACAGGATCTGAGCTCTTCAGGAGGCTTTTCAATGCGCTTTGATTTGTGACTGCAGAGTAAGATAGCTGCATGCTATTAGCATTTATAAAGTAAGACAAGGTGTACTATAGATAGAACTGCCAGAAAAAGACCTTTCAGATTTTTATGAAGTGTTTTGTAACTGATCCTAGACAAACGTGTCATTGTTTTGTGTGCTAAAGGCTGTTCTGTAACATGGGCCTGTGTGCACGTGTATTGTTCCCACTTCACTGATTTGAGAAAACATTTTGTTTTTGTATAAACTGGGTTTCTTTTAGGGCTGTACGATTTTTGTTGGTGTGAACGGAACTCACACTTCTCAAATGATTCTATATTTTTCTTTAAGTTGTGTCCAAGTAAAAAAGTGTTGTCTTATATTTGGAAATTAATCTAATATTAAAAGTACTTGGAAGCTGTTTGGTTTTCCCTTTATTAAAATAAAAAATTTTATTCTTATTGTTTCAACTTGAATATTGTCAGATCTCACTGCAAGTATGAATTCCATTACATGCCTGGACTGGTATGATTCTGTCTAAAGAGTCTAATGTGAGGCAGTGGTTGGGAAGAATTATCTTGAAGGAGTAAAAGGGTAAAAAGTTGTTTTTTTTTTAATGTGCGCTGTGGCAGAATGCATAATGTAGAAGTTGAAACTTGCAAATGTCTGTAAGTTGTTCAGGAGAGAGGTGTCCAGTACTGGTCCTCGAATGTCATTATCCTTCATGGTTTAGAGGTTTCTCTGCTCCAACACACCTGCTTTGAATGAATGTGTGATTGCCAGGTGTGTTTGAGCAGGGAAACGATGACACTGCAGAATTGGCACTCCTGGTTTAGTAAGTGTTTTGGGGGGGAAATATTAGCAAAAAGTTGAAATGTTCTAGGTTGATTTTCCAATTCTAAAGATGTTTTCATTGAGATTTTTTTATACTCAAAATCATAGAGTCATTTAAAATGATGTCTTCGGTAGCAAGTCCCAACTTGATATTCATGGTTTCTTACATCAAACCCTTGGAATTAAACTGAAGCTGATCACATAAATGTCGTAGCAGTTCCTCAGTTTAATGAAGAAAATATTTTCAGGTTTTTAAGTTGTTTCTGTTATCAACATGATGAAAAGAACAAAGTGTAACTTACTTACTAGAAAATATTTATGTAATGATTTATAGAAATAAAAATCTTTACATCAATTCTCCACCAATTTCAATAAGTCCACCATGAAAAATTCTCTATTTTTATATGTCCAGCATGAAATAACACTGATAAACAGTGCAATAAAAATAGTATAACAGTAAACACCTATTCCAGTGTTACAGGTAGAAAAAGAAGGGAACATCTTTCATTTTGGGTTTGATCCCTTTTTATCCAGGTATTTGTTTTTGCTTCTATTATCAAGTGATAATTTAAAAATCAACCCCTTTATTTTTGGTCAGATGGTAGTCGTGATCTAAAGCAGAGCAGAAACAGGAAGAAAACTCCACACGAGTGTGATTTCTAATTAGGGACAAGCCTGATTTACCATTTTTGGGATCACAGATGGTGTCACTGGCTACTCAGTGCTGTTGGAGACACGTTTTTTTATTTTTTTTTACTAATGATCTATTTAAGCAGCCGCTCACTGAAAAAAAAACAGACAAGTCTGTGCCATTCTGTTTATTTACAACAAACTGTTCATGTTTCTCATGATGAAGGCAAGAAACAATCGTTTCTCCTTCCTTGGAATCACCATCATTAAGTGGTGGAGGGGTTTGAGTTCCCTCATGATCCTGTACCTTGGGGTTTCAGGTTGGAAACTAGCTTGTGAATAAAATACAGTTCTGGTGCTCTTCGTTGAGTGTGTTCAGGACCCGTGAAAAGAAGCTTTTGTTTAACATACATTCATAAAAGAGGCTTAAGGCCAAAGTTTTATCATTTCTGTTTTAACCAAAAGAACTAGTCCCATGAATGAAGGTTTTCCTTCTGTATTTCCTTGCAGCCAGCTGTTGTTATGGTTGAGCAGTCGAGTATAAATAATAGTTGGAAATGTGATGTCATTTAGGTTTTCATTTATTTCAGGTTCAGTTTTTTGTTTGTAACGTAGCTTGTATCACAGAATTCTTCATTCCTGGAGCCTAAATAAATTGCTTAATAATTCTGTCATCTCTTTGCTTTATAACGTTTTGATTGTGTTTGTTTTCTGCATGTCTTCTACCTAAAGAAGGTTTGGGCTTTAATCAGTTATTACAAGAAAAAGCAGCAACAGAACAACAGATGTGTGTTGGAGGGACAGCAGTCATGATATAACAGCGAGTTTGACTCTGATAGAGTCACCTAAAGGTGGATGAGAAGCAGAAGATCGTTTTGTCCACTAAAGCTGTGATTAGTGTGTAACTGTGCTCTTGTTTGTCTTTGTTTTGTTACAGGATGAAACGGGAGCCTATGTGATTGATAGAGACCCCACCTACTTCGGCCCCATCTTGAACTACTTGCGGCACGGCAAACTGGTCTTCAACAAGGAGCTTGCAGAGGAAGGTCTCAAATGTTTTTACTTTTCTCTGATGGGTTCAGAATTAATCATTTAAGTTGAGCTTTAATCAGAACTGAAAAGACAACAAACATGCAACAGAAAAAGTGCATTAATGTACTGAAAGTTGTTTAACTTGTGAAATTTTAGAGAATGAGAGGATGTTACACCAGCTGTGTAACAGATTTGTAATTTATATATATATTATGAATGGTGAGACGAGTACTGTAAGTAATTATTAAAACCAAGAATGAACCTATGTTGAATAAGTGACTGGAAAAGTAAATGAAAATATGTTAGAAATAATCCACTTAGATGAGTAAATATAAAAGTTGAGAGCAACTGCGTTATAGCGTCAGACTGAAGCTGACTTATTTTATTTTTTATTTTTTTAAGGTGTCCTAGAGGAGGCAGAGTTTTACAACATCACCCCACTGATCAAACTAATAAAGGAGAGGATCATAGAGCGGGACTCTAAAGCCACACAGGTAAATTCATCCTCAACACTTGTTTTGAGCTTCTGGTTCCCCCAGGTGCTTCCAGTCAGGTGCCAGGTATAAGATTTATTACCATGAAGCAATATTACAACAAAGAAATTATCTACCAAACACTCATTTCTTTAACTTTTGTGCTAAGTTTTGTTTTGTTGTTTTAAAAAAGGCAAACTTTCTTGTATTTTAGGTATTATTGATGTAATTTTGAACCCTGATTGTTTTTCAATGTAGGTTAAGTTTGTATTTTAGGCCTGACTGTTTGTGATTTGTGAGTTTGTTTGCCTAACACAAATGTATGAAAGAAATATTTTTCAGCACTTGATTATGAGCAGCCTGTCACAGAATATAACTTTCTACTGATTTCTTATGTTGAATCCACAAAAAAAGCCAGATTTAAAGACAAGATTCTTCCCAAATAACCTTCTCTTAAAAAATGTTTATTTTTTTCTTTTCTTTTTCCAGCTCACTACTACATAATCCCTCCGGCCTCTCAAACATAGACCCTGTTTGTATATTTTACTGGAACAAAAGCTGCGCTGTTCCTGAAGATAAAAATAGTGCCAATATTAAAGTAAAAGAGCTGGATTTGTAGTCCTTCTTCACATTATTTCTTGTTTTATCACTGTCCATCACCTGCTTTTAAAGAAAGGGCAAAAAAAAAAAACTCATGCTCCCGTTCGTCCAGAACATTATTTAAAAAGTCTATATTTTAAACTAGTAGTTTTCTACAACTTGACAACAAATTAAATATTTGTACTCCTATCCTGTTTTTTTTCCAGCAGGTGCCCCCCAAGCACGTCTACAGAGTGCTGCAGTGCCAGGAGGAGGAGCTGACCCAGATGGTCTCCACGATGTCAGACGGCTGGAAGTTTGAGCAGGTCAGCGTGCGCACCTGCAGAAAGCCCCGCACCGGACTGCTCTGGACTGTGGGTTGGACTCACGCTGCTGCTGACCCCCTCAATTTTGACCCCTGGTCTGATCCCCTGGTCCCAACCTGAGCCCTGCTCTCTGCCCTCCCTAAACCTTATAAATCTAAACAGTATTTACTGATTACAAAATTACTCTTAGGATAAATAAAAAAATCATTTCAAATCAGATACTGATACCAAAGAAAATACTCTTAATACAGCAGGGCAACAAAAATAGACATGAATACAATAAAAAATCCTAATAAACATCCCTAAAATCACCAGCAGCTCTTGTGCTCCAAAATAGGAATAAAGAAATCAGTAATTAGAAGCACCACTTAAATTTCATACGTATCCACTCCCAAGTATAAGGGGCTTGACGCTCGAAAGCCTGGATAAGACGCCAATGTCTCCTCTGATGACTGATGATGAGCTCTAGTGTCGTGGTAGCAACATGCATGTGTTTACATCCATTGCCGCCATGTTTGTAATGACTTATCGTGACAACAAGCATTCACACGTGACTTTAATAGCATTTCTTATTTAATGGAAACACCGCAATTGCAAAACTGTGTTTTCAACATTAACAGAATATCGACAAAGTTTTGCGCACATTTGCAATGGAAACACAGCTTCTGATCAGATGGAGGCAGGACTGCTGGTGTGGATATTTAATGGGGATCAAATAAAATCTGACCGTGTTGTCTTGAATTTTCTGTAGCACTAAGGAGTGGCCTTCAGAAATGACTTACCCACTAAATCTGTAAAAATCAAAGTGAGTGGGAGGTGCATCTGTAACACGACTTCTGACTATAAACAAGTTTCTTTACTGATTTGTTGAAGTTGGAGGGTTTTAGACCAAACTCCATATGTGGTAACATCATTAGAGGTCCAGAGTTAACTATAATGTACTGCCTTATTTATACACAGATATAAATAGCCCAGCTAAATGCAAACTGTAGAGTAAAAATCCCACTCAGATCTTTCTCCCTCCTGCATGCTGCACAGCTACAGGCAGAACTTCACGATGCTACACGAGCTCGCTGCTGATTATTTTCCCTCCCTTCACCTCCCCAAAACCTAACCTTGCATGAGCACAACAGTCATGTCTTGCTTTTGTTTCGATTCTCTGCACTTTCAGCAGTTTTTTTTTCCTGCCTCTTGTTTTCTCTGCTGTAAAACTCATTTCCCCTCTGACGCCTCCTCTCTCTCTCTCTGGTCTCTGGGCGTCTTTCTGGACCTGCGTCTCACTCCTGTCCAGATGGTGAACATCGGCTCGTCGTACAGCTATGGAACCGAGGACCAGGCCGAGTTTCTGTGCGTCGTGTCCAAGGAGCTGCACACGCCCGGGTCTGGCCTGAGTACAGAACAGAGCCACAAAACCAAGGTGAAATACTCCACACCCACACACACGGATATCTTTGAGAACACTTAAGCTCGCTGTTTTGTGTGTGTGTGAGAGAGAGAGAGAGAGAAGTGAGCTGCCTCCTGTCATCCGAGTAGATGTGAGTGTGCTTTGATCCTGGGCTCTCCACCAAAAGCTCCAAATGTCACTCGCCTCAAAATGTCACTCACACTCCATGGTCGACAGAGCTCCTCATCTCAGTCCTGCGATTATGTTTCTTCCTGTATCTCACTCGGATCAGTTCAGTTCCTCCGTCACACGAATGTTTATCTGTCTGAATTTACATCTCAGCATCTCACTGATCACTCTGACGCTCATCAGCGTTTTCATTTTTGTTATTTTCTGTCCTGTTTGCTCCTTTTCTTTCCTTTGTGTTCCCCCCTTCCTTCCTTCATGCTGAATGAAGCCGGCAGAGATGCAAGAGGAGGAAGCAGCAAAGGAAGAGGAGGAGGATGAGGAGCAGGAGGGAGGGAGAGAAACCACACCAAATGAATGGCTTAGGGAATGAGGGAGTGATGTTTCTTCTTTGGGAGTGGGTGAGGAACTGTGCTTAAGATGTGATAGTGGGTAGACCTGGTAGATTTTAGAGTGTGTGCATGCATTTAGTTTTACTAAGTATGAGCTAATGACCTGCTGCTACAGTGAAACCAATGCTGACTGAAAAATACTTTGTAAATAATGCAAACTGTTCCCTCAGACTTTCAGCAAGATAACCCAATTATATAGATTTTAAAGGAATTTAAACCATTATGTAGATGGTTTCTAAAAAGGTTATGAAAAATTCATACTGCATCATCCTCTCTTAGCGACTCATGCTAACACTGTTCCATAAACCAATATTGTGTCTCAATTCAGGCTTATTTCCATGGAGTTCTGCAATCATTAGCACTAATGCCACCACCAACAGTAGCATGTAGCACTTTCAGTCCAGCCCTGGGTCAAATCCAATATTTATTTCATGATGTTTCCGTTGAAGCTACAGCTAATGCTAAAGATTGATTTTTCAATTTAAGGATTCAGATGATGGCTTTCTCATGAATCTCAATGAAATTTTTAAGTTTTAGGAAGGCAGCAATGCTTTTCAGATGTGGGTCTGTTCAGACAGTTTATTATTTAGACCTTTTGTTTTAACAGGTTAGTCATATAATTGTTGAAAATACTGCGATATAAAATTTGGATCATACCGCCCAGCGCTACGTTTTATTATTTAGTCAAATAGGTCTGAGCAGTCCCACTTTCAAAACAAGTTAATTTCAGTTCAGAATGATTCTTTTTATATATATATATATATATTATAAAATCACAGATCCAACTCTGAGCGCAAACCTTTGCCAAGGCCAATTTCCCCAATCCTGCAATAGTGAAGAATCCTCCAAAGAAATTCCTGGATCCGGATCATCAATAAAAGTTAATGGTGTGTTCCTTTGGCCACCCGTGGTAAACATTTCATGAAAATCTGTCCATAAGTTGAGTAATTTTACAGACAGACACGACAGAAAACATAACCTCCTTGGCAGAGGTAACAACAGGACACTTTTACATCAAGCAGACAGCTGGTTATCTTAAGACACTTTGAACCACTGTTGGACCTTCTGACCTGTTTAATATGTTGAATCAGTCTCTCAGAGAGACATATTACTCTAATTAACTTATAATTAACATCACATCAGTTACTGAGGCTACAGATGTTTTATAATACATTCAAGTACAAAACATTTATATAAAGTTAGAGCTGAAATCTGATTTGGTTCTATTGAACTAATAATAATCTGACCTTACTGTAACATTGTTTCCATTATTGAATTATATATGAGCTCCTCCATTTCTGAGTAGCAAACTCACGTTGTCTCATGCAGTAATGGATCACACGTCAGAGTAAACGGTGAGGCTTTGTGGTGTGTTCAAGTGCTAGTTTTATTTCTCAGGACATCTTAAGAAGTTACAGCAGGCGAGTCTTTTGTCCCAAACTAGTTTTTGTTGTCAATTTGGTGCATAAGAGCCTTTAAATGGTGGTTGAGCATTTTGGAAATAGGATATTCTTCTTTGTAAAGCAGCAGAGGTTTTATTTTACTTTCAGTCAGAACAATTAGAAACACTGTTAAACACAACGTAGTTGAAACACTCACACTCACAAAGATGATCAGTAGACATTTCATAAACAACTTATTTTTTTTGTTACTTTAGTTATTTGCTCTCATTCTCACACCATATTCATCATTATCATTGCAGCAAAATCACAGCTCAGGTTGTGTTTAAGTATTAAGATGTATATATTAGTATTACTGATCATATTGTACCAGAACTTCAATGTGTTTTTCTTTCATTTCACAGCTTTTCCAGATCCATGGGTCCCGGATGTAGAGGCACCAGGACTGTTTCTTCGCAGGCTGGTGCCATCGTGTACATGTTGTACATCTGTGTGTCGCATCAGTGAGCTCTCATCACAATTTCTAGAGTTATTGGCAGTTTATGGACAAGATGTCACTTCTGATTACCAAATGATGCCATTAAACTATGAACCATCACGCTGAGTTGCAGCAATACAATCCAACACTTTTTTTTTTTCTGTGTAATTTCATGCATTCTCAAGGCAGCTGTGGAGCTTAGTATATTCTAACCAAAGACTCGTGTTACAGCTGACTGGACCGAGACACTGAACTGCTCAGACAACTGACCTTGTCCTATTATTACCCAGAGTGGAGCTGTTGCAGTGTCACTATGATTTGACAGATGGGGTGAAGAGAAGCATCTGTGTTGTTCAACATCTGGACCGTGACATTTATGGATGTGGCACCTGTCAATCATCTGCCATCTTCTCTCATCCCAGTGATGGAGGCAGTTGTTCCCTAAACTCTCTGCTCAGACAATATCTCAAAAACACTCATGATTTTTAAAGACTATAAAGCTGGGCCCACTTTCAAGTCAAATATTTAACTTTTTCAAAAATAAATAAATAAAAAACAGGAAAGGTCGTCAGTCTTTAACAGGGTTTAAATCAGGTAAAAGTGACTAATTACACTGTGACTTTATCGAACTAAAAGAAAGCCAAAGTGCATAAACGGTGAGTGAAAAACAAAGTCCACCTTTATTTCCCTTGTGGGAGTGAAGAGGTTAGAAAGCAGCCATTCAGATGCACTGATGAACTCATCACAAAGTAAAGAGTCCAGATTTCAGCTGGATTAAGATGCTGCTGTGCGACTAAACTAAAAACTAAATAATCAAAACTGTCAGAAGTCCTCGAAGTCATAAAAAAACCATCAGGTTGTGTAAAAGAATATTAATGCTAAATGTGGCAGAGTGGACCTTTACCTTACTGTTTCTGCATCCACTGGATCAGTTTCATGAACCCTGAGTCAGACTTTTTATTAGGAACTATGTCCTCTCGACAACTCACACAAATATCAGGCAAATTGTGTTTTCCCACTATCAGCTTTGTTGAATTACTCTAAAGCTCTCCGTCAGTTCAGTATGGTTTTAGTTGATTTGTTTCTTGTCTTTTTCAGGGATTTTTAACAGAGGAAGAACAATAAGTCAGCTTTATTATTAGGTGACTGCATAAAAATATATTCTGTTTCAAAGTAAAGCAAATCAGTTACAAAAAAACATTTTTTTGTTTTAATAAGCCCCATCCACATTACTTTGGTGATATTTCTAAACAGATTTGAGCTCCTGTTTACAGTTTTTAGTGAGAAAAGTGGAGATTTTTCACAACTCAGGTTTTGGTTTTTTTGTGTCGACGACTAATATCAGGCTTTTTCAGAAACTAAATCTTGTCCACCATCATTTTGTGTCCTAGAAATACTGTAAGCACAACATTTTTACAGTTTCTGCATTCAATTAAAAAGAAACAGCCAGATTTATTTTGAGGAGGAGCAGCCTGTTCTCTCTGTTTTGTTTTGAACATTAATATGAATTTTCTCCTGATTCTGGACCCTGCTTCACCAGTTTTATAAAAAAAAAGTCACTAGGAGGGCTTTGACAGTTCTAAGTTGTGTCAGGTTTTTTTCAGCTTTGGATTAACTTGAGTTCGATAAGTTAAGCTCCTTAACATTTTCCTCCCTCGTCACATACGTACACAAAAAAAACCAAATTATTTAACATAGAGTTCAAATTTAGATTGTTTGATTTAGAAATAACTGTGCAGATTGTGTGTAGAGTTTCTGACATTTTCTATAGTGGACTGTTTTGGTGTGATGGAAAATGTCCCTTTCTGAGGTTTTAATGTGTTTAATACAAGTCTAGTTTATTTGACCCTGATCATTGCACTGGTCCGAAAACTCACCATCCTTGTGTGTGTACACTCCTGTTTCCTGGTATACACACCTAGGATTTCTACAGAATACTTCAGTTCTGGAGGTTTTTCTGTTGAATGCTGAAAGTTCAAGTTGTGTTAGGTTTATATCAGCAGGTCTGTAAATAAACTTAATTAGTCCAGTATCATGTAGCCCACCAAGCAGGATTAAAAGGAGGGAAGACTGGGATAAAGAGGCTTGAATAGCAACAACAACTGATATTAAGGATGCCAGTAAAGGTGCTGGAGCGTCCTTATACTGTTATTCTGTTTGCATCATAACAACTAAAATACATCAAGAGGTTCGTCGAACAGGAACTGTAAATTTTACGATGTAGGCAAAATTAGCAAAATGCTCAAATAATTTCTTCGTTCACAACCATAAGATTTTTGGCAAAAACAAGTTAGAAAACCCCAGGTCTATTCAGAGTTCTGTAGGTCCGGAGAAACATTCAAAAATAAATCAAAGTTGGACTTCACCTGACAGACTCAATCACAGTTTAAATTGAATGATTTTCCTGTAGTTTTGACATGAAAATGTTCAGTTCAGTGACAATTTCCTCATCTTAACGTCACGTTTAATCAGTTCAATTATTATATTCAGGTTAACATTTAAAGTCCAGTTTGTAGATTAATCCCCGTGAGGTTGACCACAGCAGAGCGGGATTATATCCTGCCTCTGAGGCGTTGTCGTCTGTCAGCAGATTATTTGTGACCTCCTGTTGTTCGGCTCCAGGACATTAAAACAACCAGAGACAATCGAGTTCAGGATTAATTCATCGTGTTAAATAGAAACTACTGTATATCTTTAGAATCACGTTGTGTGTTTATTTATACCTCAGCAGAATGACTTGTTTTTGTTTTAACTCGGATCATTCAGTGCCTTGAGTTCGAGCAGCAAAACTGACCAACGTCACACTGTTTTCATACAGATTATTTATTTTTTAACTGCTGTTACTTCTCATCAAAGGCTGTTTGGTTTCCAGTCCTGCTCCCGTTCATTTCTTCCAGTTTGTGAGAGTAAATGTAGACGAAGCCGTTCGATGCTCGTAGATTCAAACGATCTACAGTTCGTAAAAAGCTTTATTTTGTTTTTGTTTTAAATTATTTTTTTTGAAAACTTTGGATGTTACTTTGTTTATTTCTGCCTTTTTTTTCTTACAATAGTATAACAAAAAGAATTATCAGGTTTGTTGTAAGTTCACATACATGCTGTTTTTTTATTTGTAAAAAACAAAACTGCATGGCCAGGGATTTAGTTTGGTTTGCTGGATCCTTTTCAATTCAGTAGGATCTGTTTCTAGTTGTTTCTGCTGTATTTTAATGTTTTTTACATCACATTTGTTGCAGAAAGTTCTACCTAGATGTGTATATTATTTTGTTAAAAACAAAACAAAGACTGACCTAAAGGCCCTGTCACACTAGACAACTTATTCCAACATATTTTATGTCTAAATTGCTAATAAGTTGTATATTTGATCAATTGGTTAGAATTACAGTATGTACACGTAGACTTTAAAATGTTCATAAGTTGGCGTAAGTTGTCTAGTGTGACAGGGCCTTAAATAATCCACATTCTCTCTGTCTGCTGATGTGTACTTTGTAAACATAAAACCACGTGACACATGAATTGTAACGAAAGATGAGTTTTTTTGTTGTTTGATGTATAGAAATATGTTTGATCTGAGCAACACTACAAAAAAACACTTTTTGTTTTTTTTGTTTTTTACTGTAGATGATTGTCATTGTTGTCTACAAAAATAAAAAATCCTTTGGTTTAGAGAGTGTTTTAAACTCTTATTTCCCTTCAAAGCTCTGAAATATAAATTAAAACATTACAAAAATTCAACAACCTGTTATGATACAAAACTTGATGTATAAACTGAGCAAATACACCAGAAGGTGGGTTTATAGAAGAACTTCTAGTAACGCAGGTCTTTGTTTCTCTTCATCTTCTTTTCCACCTGCCGGTCGATGTTTCTGTGTTTAGCAGGTGGTCCTACAGGAAAGTGCTGAGGGTGTTGTCCACGGTGGCCAGGTGCAGGTACTCGGGTTGGCTGCTCTCAGACTCTGACTCCTGCTCTTCGTCGCCCCCCACCTTCCCGAACGTCCTCTTCCTCCTCCGCACGGACCCCCGAGAGCGGCGCTCCAGACACACCAGGATGGTGTGGGCCAGGTCCTGCTGCAGACGCTGGAAGTTCTCTCTGTGAAAGGAGTGGGAAAAGCAGCAACGGTGAGGGAAGGAAGGCACGTTTGAACAGGTCCACTGCAGAACCAACAAGGTGATGTGAAAAGTCCAACATCAAACAATATTTCCAAGTGTTTTTACTAAACTGTCGTTTGAACAAAGTGGTTTGATTTCTTTAGGTTTTGCTTCCAAGGACGCAGATTTAACTGTAATCTTTAAAAGATGTGTTGACCAATATTTCCTTAGGTTTTATGAACACTCACTTCAGAATTTATCTTCATTTTATCTTCATTTTGATATTTTGTCCAGTTTTTGGGACTAACCAGGACATTTTTCCTGCAAATTGATGTAGTCCTTAAAAGCTAGGAAGAAAAAAATTGCAAATGTCTGAAGCGTGACCTGAGGGATGCATCATCCTCATGCTAATTGACTGTATGTCAAGCTTTCATCTAACTGTTACTAAATCACCTCATTGGAGCTAAAATAACATCCGTCTGTCAAACTGTGCCATGTTTAGGATCATTTTATAGATTCATCTAAAAAATGAGAACAAATTGTGGTTTTCTGATTGGAACAAGTTTACATGTCGGCACAAGAAGGAAAAGAGAGTCCAGACAGGATGGAGGAAAGTTTCAGGAGTCATTTGTGACAAAAGGCTGGCAGCAAAAAGTCAAGGAAAGGTTTACAAGAGAGGAGTGAGATCAGCTATGTTGTCTGGTTTGGAGACAGAACTGGAGGTGTCAGAGCTGAAGATGTGGAGGTTTTCCTGGAGAGGAACAAGGATTGATCCGATTCTGAATGAGATCATCTGAACAACTGGCAGGTAAAGTTAAAGGCCAGACTGAGATGGTTTGGACATGTGGTCTGGTCTTTTCTCGTGTCTACTTTTAAATCTGTGTGTGTGTGTGTGTGTGTGTGTTTTGCTCACGTGGTGGGTGGAGTAGGGAGGTCGTAGTCTTCCCCAGTTTCTCCAGTCAACCAGTATGTTGTTTCCATGCCTTTACCCTGAAAAAACATCCACATTCAGACTCATATTTAGTGTTGGAAGAGTTCAAGACTAAGAATGTTTTACTGCCCTGAACAAAAAGGTTAGTTTGTACCTTCAGATATGTTTCTCCTCTCATCTCATACTCAAACTTGCAGTCTGTCCTCTGCAGAATATTGATGGTAGACTCACTGACATGAATCCTCAGGGCTGCAGGTTAGAGTAGACACAACAGAGATTGGCTGTTGTTCATCTATTTAATCAAGTAAACTAATAAACTCTGTAATCTCCTTAAAGCAAGAAAGAATAATGACCAAAATAATAGCAGCAGGAAATGTCGATGTAAATCAGTTTTTACTTGAACTGAATGTACAGGATGTGTTTTTTTTGTTTTTTTTCTGCTTACGGTGTCCTGTAGACTCCATGCGAGACGCTGTGTTGACTGTGTCTCCAAACAAACAATATCTGGGCATCTTCATCCCCACAACACCTGCTGCACAAGGACCTACACACAATATTCAGTTTCCTGTTTCATTCAAAAGCTTTTTCAAGAAAATAGAGTAATAAGTGGAATATAAGTGAACATAGAAATGATGTAGTTTTTATCAGGTGTGAAGATTATTTAAATCTAATCCCATGTGTACAAAAACCACAAGTTTTACCATTTTATTATTTAATAAATAGTGAAACGAAGGAATAAACAGCAGCAACTGTTGCTGCCTCTCACTCTGAGTAGGGTTAAAGGTCTTTTCCAAACTATTTGCAGTCTATCATTTTACAGTGATGGAGAGTATTCACAAGTGGAAACATTTGTTGTCAATCCTCCCGGGAGTGGAAGTCCCAGAAATATCTTCCCAAGGTCAGACTGTGCAGTGATCTGAGAAATGTCAAAAAATGAAATAAACCTAGAGCTCTATCTCATGAGTATGGTTGGTTTGGAAACGTCAAGTGAAAAAGCTTTAGCCGAAATATATCATTTTAATTTATAAAGCACTTAAAACAGCACAAGGTTAGGTTAAAAGTGCTGCACAGTAAAACAAATATGTGGAGGAAACAGAATAAAATACATAGATCAACAGAAGAATATGAAAACAACTGAGAAGACCAGAAATAGTTCAGAATCACCAGATTATAAACCAAGTAATTTAAGTCGAAGATCAGGGAATAATAATGTGTTTTTATACTTATCTTAAAAACCAGAGGTGTTTAGTAACTAAGGACATTTTCTTCATTACAGTATTTTTGAGGATTTGTAATTTTACAAAGTATTTTTTTGTTTAACTTTTACTTTTATGTCGTTACATTCAAAATATAAAAATTATACTATTTCTTTACTTTAAAATTTAACATGCTACAAATTTACTTAACTGGAACTCCTTATGAAAGGAGTTGTTTATTTACTCTAAAAAAAATAAGTACTTTGATTTTCCCTGATTATTGTGAGCAGTTTTATTATTTTTAATTAAGTACTTTTCTTATCAGTCAAATTCATTTTTACCAAAGTCATTTTCTGTTCAGGTGTTTTTACTTTTACTTTGTTTTTTTCTTTCAAGTACTTTATATACCGCTGTTAAAAACGGAGAGAGGAGACTGCCTGACATGAAGTGGTAAATCATTTTGGACCTGCAACACAAAAGGATCCATCACCTCTGAGTTTGAGCTTTATAAAAATAAAGACCTAAGAGAGCTGTGGGACATATGGATGCAGTAGATCAGAGGGGTATGAGGGGGCAGAGCTGTTGAGATGTTTAAAAAAACATACCGAAGGATTTTGAAGTGAACCGGAAGCTAGAACTGGAGCAATGTGCTCTCTTTGGCCTGTGTAATATAAATAGTGCTGCAGCATTTTGAACCAGCAGCAAACAAGCATTAGAGATCTGACTGAGTGAATTACAGTAATCAAGCCTGGATGTTATCAGAGCATGTATTACCCTGTTATTCATTTAGACATATGTACCCAGAAACCACAGCACTGTTTGGTCAAAAACCAAACAATTCAGCCTCATGTCATCTGTCAAACACGGGAAGTGGAGAGGTGATCATTTGAGCTTGTTTTGAAGCCTTAGGACCTGAGCACCTCAGAGTTACTGAGTCGATCATGATCACTCCAGTGATCTTAAATACAGCAGCTGATCTACAGAACGGCTGAAAAATGAAAAGAAATCAAGGTGTTTCAATGATCCTGTCAAAGTTCAGGCCTGAACTTGATTGAAATGCTGTGGTGAGAGCTGAGCAGAAACATAAGTCTGTAGATCTCAATGAACTCAAGCAACGTTGCAAAGAAGAGTGAACAGAAACTTTGTGACTGACTTTAGGCCTCCACATACTCGGGCGTACTTTGCTTTGTGGAGGTCCGCGTGTACTCAAAGCGGCCATCCGCTAGACTGATTCGCGCAGAGATCAATTTTTTACGTCTGATTCTTGAGGTGTCGCACAATAAACTGCCCGGAGAGTTCACGTCGAACTGTTCTGGATGCGACACCAAGCTGATAAAGCTGAGAATCTGTGTCATTTGAGGACGAAAAGGAGTCAAAATTTGAAGATTGTCTCATGGAGAAGATTAGAAAACTTTATGATGCATCAATGAAGGAATCTAAAGACGAGCAACAAATTTGTGGGAGGAAATGGCTCAGATCCTGGGTCAGTAGTACTTTTATTTTGTTGTTTTAAAGCTAAAATGCAAACAATCTCTTCCTCCTCGTCCTTGACGCCATGACTGAAATTGCAAGAAATTTAAGAATTCATCAGGCGGTCAGTACGCTCGAGCATGAAGTCTCAAACCTCCACAGACAAGATGTCTGCGTGGCTCATTAGATCCAGTCTTGTATTTTACACTTTGTGCAGCCATATGGTTTAAACAGAGAACCTAAGTCGGTGTGTCCTATCAATGTGTTCCTTCTTTCTGTAATATAAACAAAGTTGGTTATGTTCTAATGTCTGATGTAAAGGTTACAGCTTCCAGGGTTGTGATCAGGAAGTCAGATGTGTGTTTTAGGAGGTTGATTCATAAGTTCTTTGTTATTGCAGTCTTCTCTTACAGCAGCCAGGGACATGCGCTGCTCCTGAGAAGGGATAGATCTTATTTTTGACTGCTGTTGAAGAACCAGAGAGGATTTGGACACATTAACTGCTGAGAACGAGGACAGCTAAGCTTTTGCGATGCCTCTTTTTTTCCAAAGAGGATTTCTGCCAGCTTCTCCAGAAGGTGGCGGGTTGGAAGATTCATCGTCTAGAGGAGATGAATGCTTTGGATGACTGATAGTCAGACTGAATTCTTCTTATTAAAGGTGGTTCCTAAAGTGCTTATTTGATAAAGTGGACTTTTTGCACACAACTTTCTATTTTTTGGTTAATTTTGGTTTAATGAATAATGACATGTCTGTTGTGTTATTGTTCAGTTGAGATTAGATTTCAATAATTTTGAGAACTGGATAAAATGTGTAAAAGCCTAGAACTGAAACAGGTTGGACCTTCGTATCACTCTATGTGGTTTACCTGAGTGAACACCAATGCGAATCCACACCGGTATACCAGGCAGGTGTCGAAGCTGGAAGGTGCCCATGAAGGCTAAAATGTCCAGCGCCATGTGACAGATGTCCACTGCGTGCCTGTTCCCGTTTCTCTTCGGCAGGCCAGAAGTAACCATGTAGGCGTCCCCTATAGTCTCCACCTAATCATTTTAAAAAATAGTTTATATAACAGTATGGTTTAAGGTGTGATTCAAGTATTTTTGTCAGTACCTTGTACACGTCGTGGTGGTCGACGATGCTGTCGAAGCCCTTGTAGATGTCATTCAGCATGTCCACCACTTCCATGGGCGTGCTGTACTGGCAGAGGGTGGTGAAGCCGACGATGTCACTAAAATAAATGGTCACCTCGTCGTACAGCTCAGGCTCCACCACACCTGTCTCCTTCAGACTTTTCACCACAGGACTGTTGGTACAAGAACACAAGCAGTGACATACGACCTGATGGTTCTGTCAAAACACCACTCAACTTGTTTCTGTGTATTTATGCATTTTTAACACTTATTAATCTGATAAAATCACATTTAGTTCTTTGATTCTGCTACTCTTCTTCGAAGATATAGATACACAAATCTAATCTGTCTTGTGTAATAATAAACGTTAGTATAAACAGACCCAGGAAGCAGCTGAAAGTTGAGGCAGTCGGCCCGATCCCTCTCTGCCTTATAGAGGACGGTTCTCTCCTCCACCAGGCACTCCAGGTTTCTGGAGTACATCTGCAGCCTTCGGATCATGTTGTCCATGTAGCTCTCATTCTCCTGGTTGTGAATTTTACTGCACAGACAATACCGTAAGAGACCTCTGAGCCGCAAGCTCCCGTTTAAAATGACAGCAGTAAAAAGCAGGAAAGATAACCTGATGGTTTTCCCCAGGCAGTTTTCAACTTTCTTAAAGTCGGGTCTTTTTTCTGGATCCTCGTCCCAACAGCTTTTGATCATCATGTACACCTGAAAGGTTAAGTTGAGTTTAAGTTAACTTTCTTCAAAGACATGTACAACACAACTATAGACAAAGCTAGCTTGCAAATTATTAATAACCTCCAGTTCTTTCTCCGAAGTCGTCTCAAAGTTAAGATCTGGCCTGAAGTAGGACGTCATCACTCTGGACAACTTTTCTGTTTGGATATAAAGAAGCTGGTCGTCATTGAACTGTAAATGGTTTTTTTGTTTGTTTGTTTTGGTAGTTTTATGAAGAAGCATTGAAAACCTGATCGATTGGAACAAGACCGGCTGTAGAATGTGCACTTTCTGAGAACAATCTCCTGACAGATGATGGCAAAGCTATAGACGTCTCCTTTCTGAGAAGTACTCTTGTCCTTCAGGTGCTCCGGTGCCGTCCACAAATCTGAGAAGATGGAGAGCAGAGAAATCCAAGTAGAGAATGTGCTTTAGTGTTTAAAAATAGGCCTACTGTTGCCGGTTTTACCTTTGCTGCTGCTAAGAAAGGCATTGCAACCAAAGTCTGTGATCTTTACCACCATGCGATTGTCCACCACGCAGTTGGTAGACTTGAGGCGACCGTGGACTTGGATGTCGCTGGCGTGGAGGTAGGACATGCCCTGCACAGAGGAGCCATGCATTATGGGATGTTAAAGCAACAACATACAGAAGCTCCAAACAAAAAAGAGAGGTTTACAGAAAAGTCAAGCGTTGCAGTGAGTTGCAAATATGGAATTTGTAGTTTATTGGTCTACAACCTGAACATTCATATATCATTTTTTGCTATCTTCATGGGGACTTTGCATTGACTTCCATTAATTTCTATAGCCTAACTCTGACCCTTACCCTGAACCTAAACTCAATTCAAAAACCACATTTAAATTCATGATGCATGGGCTTTGGGCCCCATAAGCCCAGCTAACAGAAAAACTTTGAAAGAACGTTTAGAACCATTAGAGGACCATTAAAGAACGTTAGTTTAACGTTCTCTGTTACTTGGGAGGTGCAGTGTGTCAAGGTTATATATTTTAGAAAAAATTGGCCTTCCAAGGTAAAATATGCTAAAACACACACACACACTATGTCAGTTTGTAAACCACCTTTAGCAGCAGTTACAAAAGCAAATCTCCATGAGTTTCTCCACTGTAATGTTTTTCCTTTCTTTCAGACCGAACTGCTTCAGATCCTTCAGAATGTTCACTGCTTGTGTCCAAGAGTCTCTGAATTAAATCAGAGTCTGGACTTGGACCAGTCTTTGTTGAAGTGTATCAAATTGATACTTGAGTGAAAGTACAAGAATCTTGCCATAAAGTTATTTGAGTAAAAGTTAAAGTCACCTCGAGTAAAAGTCTTAAAGTATCTAAAAAAAACGATGTGCGTTTTGGCAAATTCCAATTTGTCTGCTTTTTTTTTCTGCTCTCATCTTTGTGAAGCTCAGCTCTGTGCAGCTTCTCGTGGTCCTATAGACGGATCCTCTCTACTTCATCGGGGTGTTTGTTGTCCTCCTGGATGTTTTTCGGATTAATGCCTCCTTTCCCTCACAGCGTCATCATCATTACATCTACTAATAATGGATTCATTTCATCTGTGTGAGATGGTCAGGATGTTGAATATTTTTTTTATCCTCCAGCCTTGATCTGTACTTTGACTCTGACCTGTGTGGAGAGTTCCTTGGTTTTCATGATGTTTCTTGTTTGGTGGTGGACTGCATTGGGGGTTATCACAACAGGTGTATATAAACTGGGATCATTTGATAATTAGATTATTTGTAGTACTTTTTTATAAATGTGATGATTTACTTTTTTTTTGCTTTATTGTGAAGCACTTTGTGATTTTATATCTATGTAAGGTCCTAATAAACTTTATTTACTTATGGAGGCGGAAAGGTCTTTTAAAACCTAAAATATTTGTAGTTTTACTGACATCTACTGATAACTGAGGAAACTACAGCACCGCTTTATTTTGTAAACCTGATAATCATTTTCTGACAAAACAGTTACTACCTAATATAGATCACTGTAAATATAAATGTGTTCTCATTCTTCTTTATGATTCAGGTCTGTCCAGTTCTTCAGAGTGGAAGAAGGAAATCCATCTCATTACAGGTCTGACCAACATTTTGTTACAAGTGCTTTAGGGAACTTTTATAAATGAACACTAATGTCATGAAATACTTTATTTAAAATCTGTTTAGGAGTGTCATTAATTGTTGTATGATGCTAAAAAGCATTTATCTTTTAGCAAAATACTTTATGAACTACTATATCAGGTTCCTGCCGATCCTTAAAAAGTCTTAAAAGGCATTGAATTCATCAATCAAAAACAAGGCCTTAATTAGCCTTAAATATCTTAAATTGGTCTTTCAGAGGTCTTAAATGTTAACACATTGTTAGTTTATGGTTTATAGTGAGTGGGGATGGATAAAGAATCCATACGAGCGGGGGCTTCATAAGTGGGTCCATTGCTCTCCCCATTGCCACCACTCCCCCTTTTGCGCAGTTGGTAGGGAAGCAGAGTCGGTGATCGGAAGATCGCCGGTTCGACTCCCAGGACCAACCAGCCCCACGTTTGGGTCCCTGAGCAAGGCCCTTAACCCCTACAGCTGCTCCCTGGGCGCTGTAATTGGCAGCCCACTGCTCCACAT
>JARVGW010000247.1:4667821-4683749 GCA_031762495.1 Anablepsoides rubrolineatus
TCAGGGTTAGACAGTATAAATTACATTACGGCAGTGTAAGTCCTCACAAGGATAGCAATACGTGTGTGTGTGTGTGTATTAGTGTGTGTGCAGAGTGGGCGTTGTCTGTGGCATGGCAGGTACAGTAGTGGGAAGAGGAGTGGCCATTGCCCTCCCTGGTCCTTTCTTGGTGGCGCCCCTGGATGGTAAATAAGATTATATATACTGTATATATTATATCATATCATATATATGACAGTATGCATTATGATGAGTCATAAGGGGGGACAAAATCAGCTGAAAGCAACAGCAGATGAATATTTCCAGTTTTATATCTCATCTGTCTGAGGCTTAGTCTTTGGTAAGAATAACAATCCTTGACACATATATAAAAACTCCAACATATTTTTTATTGAAAACTTTTAATTTAAACCTTTGAACAAAAAAAAAACAGCATTGCAGTGGTTTAAATAAAACAAAAGTGCTCATGAACACATTAAGACATATTTTCCTCACATTTAAAAGAAATCAGTGTGCTACATTTACATGAAGGTGAGAAAATGACGGCACTTCTCTCTGAAGGCTTCGCGTGTTACTGCATGATTCAAAGCTAATAATAAACAACGAACAGTAAACAATTTCCAACACAACAAACCTGCACGTTAATTCAAACATTATTCATTTACTGAAAATTAGGCAAACGGCATGTAGAGTTTAGAAACTTGTTTTTTTTTTTTTTCTTTAAATGTTCTTTAAGATGACATGACAGCAAACAGGGTAGAATCATAAGAGTGATGAACTGTGCAGGGCTGAAATGTGCACAATTACACAGAAATACAGCGTTTCTTTTTCAGTTTAAACACCTAATGGTTTTATAGCTACAAATGAAAATAAATAAGCCAATAAACAAAAGGATTTTTACTTGCATCAAGAAGCTTTTCCTTTGCTTTTTTTCTTCTTCACAGTACTCGTACAACTAAAGAAACTCAAGTATTCAGCTTTTCACATAAAGATTTGCAGTTTTGTTTCACCCTTCTAAATGGTCTGTGGTGAACTTTATGTTCATTTTTAACTGGTAAAAAAAACCTAAACAAATGTTGCTAATGGTTACCTATTGTTAAAAAAATCACACAAATAGAAAACCAATATACAGGCAGTTCTTCATAGCTGCATAAATGACAGAAAACAGATTGACATGTTGTAAATTATCCTTAATTTTCTACATACAAAGTTAAAAAATTATGCTAGTCTGTATTGATATCAGCTACATTTAGCTGCTGGTTAACCCCACTTTGTCTTTAGCCGTTTTCAAAAACTGTCTTCACTTATATGTTCACAATTATACTTCAGGAGTGTTTGAAAAGTGTTATCAAACAATAACCTTAAAAAATGGTGATTAATAGTTCCTTTATAAAGGATTTATTGTTGCTTTATAAATAGGTTATTTATGAGTTTGTAAACCATTTATAAAATGTCATCATTTATTTATAAAACCACTGAAGCTGGTTCACCACCTTTGGTAAAATTAGTGCTGTATGTGTATTAATTCAGGAAAATGTAATTTATTGCTTAGCTAATCAACACTTTCATATACATATGTTCATATAGTACTTAGAGTACTGGACTTTATAGTTTTACTAGATAGGGTGCCTGCTTCAGTGTATGAACTGTGTTTTATAACTCTTTTAATAATGACTGTTAATGCTTTATAAAGTGTTACAAACTAAGAAATTTCCTTTTAGCATTAATAAAACCCAGTGATGGGCACGATTCCGCTAACAGCTAATAGTGAAACTTGTTTTTAATTTTGCAGATTAGCTTTGCCACTAATTTTGGTTAGCGAAATTTGGTTTTACCAACTTAGTCTCCTAACAGCTAAATACAAACAACAGCTAACTAACATCAACAGGTTTGTGTCAGTCCCACCAGTCTTCAGCTGCATTTAGCTGTTAGTTTTAGCTTCTGCTAATTTTTAGCTGTTTGGCTGCTTATTTATTTATTTTTTTATGTTTAGCATTTTAGCGTTTGCGAAGCTATATTTTTAGTTGGCGGATTATCCGTAAGCTAAGCTAACCTTTTGGTTAGCCGTGCCCACCACTGATAAATCCTTTATAAACAGAGCCTAAAAGGACACTGAACTAAATATTAGGTTGGACATCTCGTCTCTTTGAGGCAAGTCATTCAAAATATTATGGAGAAAATGCATTTTAGTGCCGAGTCGGTGAACAAGTGTTCATCACATCTGCTGCCTGTCAGTATTTTATTATCACACTTTGACTCGTTTTAACTGTGAGCCGATTAAGACAATGTACTGACATCGTGAGACAAGTTTAACCAGGTTAATAAAGAACTAGCTTAGCTGAATTGCATAGGATTATACCTTTGTTTAGTTGTATCACATCAAATTAAAACACTGAATTGCATCATATTATCATTGAGGTGAATCGTATGGTATTCATTTTTGCTGCTCATATATCTTTATTGTATCCAGAGACAGACAATCTGCAAAAGGGGTGATGAGGACAAGTTACTGTCAATAACATGGATCTGAGTCTGCAGTCAGAGAGAATAACTCCTTCAGGTGTTGGCTTTGCAATTCTAAAGAGCTTTTCTGTCCACAGATCCAAGTAGCACACTATTTGAGTCAGGAAACAAAATAATAGATCCTCTTATCTTGTCCTCTTGTCATGCTTTGTTGGCTCTTTCACTTTGTTTTCATTTGTTTTACTACGTTCTATAAATCAAAAATCTTATTACTCGACTAATAAAATGGCTCACAAAAAGCAAACATGTTTCCTTCAAAAATGTCAAACTTTTCCTTTAAAGTAAACTTTGTTCATTGAGCCACAGTTTGTGAATGGCTGACTTTAGAACCCCATCTATAAAACTCCAGATATTTTATTTCACTGATCATTTCTTGTCTATAAAAACTTACAACAAAAAACAACTTCTGTTCAGATCATTCTAGTCACAAATAATTGTGGCATTTAGTCAATTAATACATGATATATGCACTTGTTCTTAACTAAATCAGTTACTATGTGTTTTAAAATTATACTTGTCAAACTAACTTATTCCTTTTAACAGCCACGACCTGCATTATCTCTTTCCGGTGCTTATTTTGATGCTTATAAGAGTCAATATGCTTGAATTCATGGTGGATTCTGGGCTGAATAGATTTGTTTCCAACATTCACCGGAGGAGAGTTTGCTGTAGCTGACGTAGTGGTTCTCAGTCTCTATTTACTGGCTTTCCTCGTACTCCAGTTTCTAGCATTGTTTCAGATTAAACGTGTGTGTAGTGTTAACATTAGCTCTGAGTTAGCCTTATCGTTAGCTCTGCGCCAGCATGTATATAAGTCACTAATCTCAGTAATGGCAAATATTAATTTATGACAGTTTTTCTGATGATTAACTGCACAAAATACAATTTTGCCTCATCCTAGCCGTTACATGGCAAGGAATGTCTATACAGTTTACAATTTTGCTTTAGTAAGTCACCATTTCAGCACATTGTTGTTTTGGTTTCTAGGACATAAAGGGCTTTTGTGACATGTGCTGCTAGGCCTCCGATCTGAAGTTTTTTAAAAGCCCCATTTGCACGTGGATAAAAGCTGCTAAAGAAGCAGAAAATCTCAGTTTTTAAAAAAATACCTGGAGTAGTGTGGTCGGGGCTTAGAACTGATATAGTCTCTGCACTTATATCGTTTATCACTCCATCCTCTGCCCCATCTCTGGTCCTCCGCTTCTTTGTTTCTCACCTCCTCCCATCCCTCAAGCCCTCTGGCCTTTAAACAGTTTCTACCACCAAACTTTCAGACCGTCATAGGAAAATCAAACAGGATTCCAACATTGACAAGTTGCAATACTGGAAAGGAGCATAAGTTCAAATATGTAGACCTGTCAAGGTTGACAGGGCCTAAACCCTTTTAGAACTAGAGCTTTTCTTGTGATAATGAAAACGACCTATACACCTAAAATGCTTTGTTTTCTAATCTTTATCTGTGATGGATGAAACATGTTTAACTACAGTTTTTTATTATGATTTTGGCAGTAATTTTGGCAGCGATATGCATCAGCTGAGAATATAAAAGCAAATTAAAGAACTCTGTTGAGCTGACCCCTTAAAATTTCAGAGTCAATATGGCAGTACTCTTTCCAGTTTGCTCTAACCACATTTTAATCCTCTTGTATAACTATCATTTACACCTAAATCCAATCAAGACATCACCTCCTAAACACCTACAGTACTATAGTACTCTATATACTATTGAGGTAAATGCAAGATTGCTTGCACCAAGACTTCAACCCAAACTTACTTAACCGAACATTTAATCCCTGAACAGAACAAAAAAAAAAATGAATCCATGGTCGTCACAGGAAAACATTCAAACATATACATTCAAATCTCAACCCTTATAACCTTTATCACCAACAGCCTACCGTGTCAGCTCAGATCCTTCACCTGGTCCCCAGTCTGTGCGCCACAAAATCAAAAATCCTAAAATTAAATCCCTGTGTAGCTTCGTGAACGGTCGCGCTCGTTTAAGAGCTGATGATTTGACCCGACCAGGTCTCGTGCTTGGTGCCTGGGTTTAGGTGAGTGATGACCACATCAACAGCCTGGACCTTCTGGTTCTTGGGAGGGATGGGGCACACCTTGTATGTGACTTCATCTCCTTCCATAGGCACGTACTCGCCATCGATGCTGAAACAGGAGGGACGTTGAAGGTAAGAATGGAAGTCAAAAGCATTGCTTGGTCAGTTTACTGGACATTGTTACTCAGATTAATCCTGGAGTGATGTAACTAAAGGGAGGAAATTTCAAAGGAATTCATTGTATGATGCTCATATATCTTTATGATCTCTATGATCTTTGATTTCAGTATACAGCTAAAATACCTTTTAGCTGTATACTAATGATAGGTCATGTATGTTGTCTGCATCTTAATTGTAATTCTTTCTAATCCCTTCCATCAACCTGCTAGGGCAGTGGTTCCCAACCCTGGTCCTCAAGTACCCCTATCCAGCATGTTTTACTTGTTTCCCTGCTATTCAGCAGGTCTTCAGAAGATTGTTAATCACTCATTCATTCAAACCAGGTGTGTCAAATCAGGGAAACATGAACGGCTGCTTGTCAAGCTCCATCATTTCCATCGTTAAACTGCTTGAGATTTGTGTCCTCTCTGGATATTTTTTGGATTTGTCAAAAGATTTAAGTCCCGATGAGTTCTTGAAGGCTAGCTTGTTGTTTTTAGCATTTTACAGCAGACTCTGTGCTGCGTTCAGGAGGCATAGGATATTACATGTTCTCAAATTGGGAGTAGTTGTTCCGACCTTTTTATGTTTATAATGATAAAGTTTGCGTATAACATACATGGTTAATTGGTAAAATAATATTAATAATTAATAAAATGACTGGTTGTTTTTCAGCACGGAGTATTCTTATTATTTTTCTAGTGAGAAAGTTGTTTGTTCCGACTTAACTTGAACGTTGCGCGAGTCGGGCCGAAACACGGATACCCACTGCCGCGCTGGCAAACATGAACATATATTATCGTTTCTGTTTGTTATGATATTCGCCCGATAACTATGACGTCATAATTTCCTGATATCGGCCCGATAACTATAGTGCACCCCTAATTATTTTATTTTCCACGGTCATAAAATAAATCACTCACTCAGAAATGTGGACAAAGATGTCCTCTCCTCCATGAGAGGGGCGTATGAATCCGTGACCCTGAGACCTGGAGAAGTTTTTACAAACCCCTTTAAACACAGGGCCTGATCTGGCTCGTACTGTCCTGCAGGGAGAGAGAGAGAGGACAAAAACACAGAATAAAATTGACTTTTGTTTTTCTTTTAAAATGAATGTAAAGAGGGAGGGTAGTGATGGACACCGGTCTGTGTTCGTACTCACGCTGAGTATGTGCGGGTGCGTTTGGTGGGCAGTGGACTGGGCAGCTCTCCGGGCTGCAACGGCTTCCTCTCCCTCTCCCAAACACGACTGCCTTCCCTCAGGAAGGGAAAGGAGAGCTGCAGGGGAGTGCGCGGGGAAGTCAGAGGCATCAAGGGGTCTGTCGGCAGTGAGGAGCCAGCGCCTGACATCTTGACTTGTAAAAGGCAGGGGAGGGGGAGGGGGGGAGGTCACCGTGGCACAGGGAGACGAGGCGGGTGGAGGATTACACCTCCTGCATGGCACGAGTGTTTGTGAGGGAGGAGTTCAGACAGGAGCTTCTTCAAGGTGGAGGAATGAAAAACAGCACCCTGCAGGAAGAGAGAAGACTTGTGTCAAATACCAGAACTTTTCTAAACTCAAGTTCAAGGTCTGTGGGCCAAAAATGGCCCATCATGGCCGGTGCATGGCAGCCTTGCCTTTGTCAGTGTGCCCTAGGGCAGCTGTGGCTACAGTGTAGTTTGCCATCATCAGTGTGTGAATGGGTGAATGTCTGTTAGTGTAAGGCACTTTGGGGTCTGGAGGAACTTGATAAAGCGCTGTATAAGTTCAGTCCATTTACCAACAAAACATTATAAAAGTGTTTTCATTACTGAGTCACCCTGATCAGAATTATTTTTTAAAGTTATCTAGTCCGATTACTAAGCCCATTACAATGGTTAAATGTAATTAAACCATGCATTTAAGAAGGCCTGGGACCTAGACCTGTTTTTAAGGCTTTACCAATATTATTATTTTTAAAACATAATAAAAAACAAAGGTTTTTTTGCTCAATAAGTTTTAGATTTCTGATAACATTGAGCTGCCTACTGCACAGACTCAGAACTTGAATGTAATATATAAAGTCAGAAGCACTGAAACCTATCATCTAAAATTATAGGAAATTCAAAGTTTACATATTTAATTAGCCATTTTTGCAAAGATACAACTAAACCTAAATGTTTTCTCTATTTAAACTCAAAATAAATGAATATTTTCATGAACCAAAACATTTTAAACTACCAGAGCAATTCAAAAGAAGCTAAAAATGCAACACTGCAGCATTTACTTATACAAGTATAACTACTTTATGTCTCAGGATTACATGCAGTCCTTTAATGATGATGCAAGAACTGCAGAGTTGAAAACTGATGCAAACTAAACAGCCTTATTATTTTCACAGTGACAGCTGATGTAGGCGTAGCTTTAAATAATTCACAAACTGCCTGAGCGCCTCTTTTATCAGCTCCTGAGAGGCAGCGAGTTGGGCTGTAGCGACTCTTCAGTGGACGTTTTCACAAGTTCTAAAAGAAGTCTGTCAGATCTGGACTGGAGGAAGCCGGGAAGCAAAGCAAAGACAGAGAAAAAGGCCAGGACCAGTTCTGTGTGTGAAACCAGGACACTGAGGACATCAGCATGAGCTCCACGTCAGCTCCTGCACCCTCACTCTGTTCCAACTTTAAACCAAAGAAACTGTGTCTCCTGTGACAACGCAGCTGAGTGAACGCTGACATTTACTGAAGCTGAAACTGAGTTCTGAAAGCTACAAAAGGTAGAGTACTAGCTAAAAGATAAAAGTAGCAAAACACTTCATTAAATCAGCAAAAAGCCAGCTAGAAGATAAATGTAACAAAGGACTAACTAAAAACTATTTGTAGTAAAATGCTAACTGAAAGCAAAAAAGTGTGAGCTAAGAGCTAAAAGTAGCAAAGGCTAAAAAATTCAGCAAAAATGTAGCTAAAATCAAAAGTAAAATGTGTCATCTAATAACAGGGGGGGGGGGGCGTAGCTAAATGGCAAAACCTAGCTAAATGCTATATGTCACAAGGCTAAACAAAAAGTAGCAGACTGGTAGTATAAAGCTAAAAGTAAGAGGAGGAAAACCTGTAGCTAAAGGACAAAATGGTAGTACAAAGCTATATAGCAGGTGGAAAGTCAAAAGTAGAAAATGGCTAAAGGTTAAAAGTAGCAAAATGCAAACAAGCTAAAGGCCACAAAAGAAGAACTAGGAGCCAGAAGTACCAAAATGGTAGGTAAAAGCTAAACAACACTGAATGTAGCAAAAGGCTAGCTAATAGTAGCAGAATGGTGGCATAACAAGGTAATAAAAGACAAGCTAAATACTAAAAGTAGTAGCATGGTAATAATAGTAGCTAATGGCTAAACAAAAGTTAAAGGGTTTCTAAAAGCTAAGTAGAACAGTAGCTGAAAGCTACAAATTAGCATGAGAGGAAAAAAACAGCAAGTAGCTGAAGTCAATTTAAAAAAGAACAATGTTTTTGAAAGCATTAATATCAAGTTACTTCTATAAAAGAAACATTTGTGAATAAAATTAAATATTTTTTTAAAAATGTAAGAGTGACAACAACCAAAAGCTGCAGAACATGAGTAAGCTGAACATTGTCATAGATAAATGATTAAAAAATAAATAAACAAAGCATGCAGAGGAACAAATAAGACAGTACAGAACAATAAAAGACAGGACATATTTATTTTCTTTTCAGGAAGCAAGCAGCTTGTTTCTGTTTGAATCTGTCAGAGGAAGATGAGCAAAGACTAAATAATTCATCAGTCCTTCAGGCGATTTGTTTCCAGAACATTCTCACACTGAGACAGCAATAAAGAAAGGGGACAGGATGAGGACAAAAACCTCTTTTATAAAAGAAAATCCCTCACAACAAGGGCTAAATCAGACAACGAGCTGAAGATTTTCACATCAGAGATTAGATATAAATACATTAAAAGATGAGAAAGGGCTGGTGGATAAAAAAAAAACAAAGGCTCGGATCAATAAACCTGATCGATGAGGCGATAACTCACCGTGAAATGACCGATCAGCTGAAAGCCAGATAAGACCGGTTAGATCCGGGGAAATGTCCGCAAACACGCGCTGAATCCGTCCGGATCTCGGTGTGGATGCGGCGGCATCGGAGAAAGGAGGATGAGGCGGAGGTGCAGGGAGGAGGACAGAGGGAGGAGGAGGTCCAAACAACAGAGGACTTCAGAGAGGACCACAGGGACTTCTTTGTTATCAGCGCAGACACGGAGGGGTCTTCATTTATCAGACCCCAGGGCTTTAAGACCAGGCTGACGTGACGTCACAGGGGAAGAACGCTCTGTTTTTTAGGTGAATCTCTTTTGTAACTAGTTTAAGAATAATAAAACTGATGATAGTACAATCTACATGCTCATCAACTGGCGGCCTGCGGGTCACTTACGGTTCACATGGGAAAAGGAAGAGCCAGTAGGGCAGTATCAATTTTTGATACTATTATGACTTTTAATCTTATCTTATTTTTTATTTTTTTCAAACCAAGTACATGTACTTCAGTTTGGGTACACGCTGATACAGAGTACTTACAGAGTTAGAACTCAAACATTACACCATGACAAAACACATTTCTTTTATTTAGAACAGGCATGGCCAATCCTGGTCGTGCATGTTTTACCTGTTTCTCTGCTCCAACACTAAATGAAGAGATGATTATCAGACTTCTGCAGTACAGAGGACCAAAACTGACATAATTAGAAATAAAAGCAGAATTATATGAACCATTAAATAAATACATTTAAAATGTACCAATAAAAAAAACTATCTCCTGTTTTATATTTTAATTGAATTTTATGTTTAGTTTTCCAGGTTAAGTTCCATTAAATTAGTCTATATATTTGAACACATCAGAAAATCTTTTTTAAAGATTTTTTTAAATGTAATTTAATATAAAAATAGATTTTAAATCATCTGTAAATGTAAAATTTATCTTTCAGTGCAATAAAATAAATTTAAAAGGTAAAAGATAATACTTGTTCTGCTCCACCTACCATCAGGGGGTCCAGCCCACGAACTGGAGAAATTTAATTGAATAGCCCATACCTTTGCAGATTTATTTTAATTTTTCTTTCAATTTGTATAAATTTCTTCAACATGGAACTGAAAACAAACCTCAACACATGTATTGGGATCAATCCCCAGTCTCCAGTAACAGTGCATTTTGTACAAGTACTTGTAAAAAGGCTGATAGTGGTATCAAGACACCACTACTTATCATGTCATTCAGGACATTTAGGTCATTCCTTCACCAGAAATGGCAACTCCATCAACAAGTTCATCAGAGAGGAGGATATGATGACAAGCTGCCTTTTTCTGACTGTTTGGTGCACATGGAAAGAGACAAAAGCTGCTCATCCTGAACCCAGTTCTGCTGGTGGTTTCCTCCAAATTGAGTCATTCCTTTCCACTGTCACCAGCGTGCTGCTCGAGATGAGAGACTGTGACAAATAAAATAAACATAGTTCATCAACCTGCTGGCTTCCTTTAGCTATACAACTTTTATTAATTAGCTTTAAAATTGATGTTATTGTACAGTGATGAGTTTTGTTGTGAATTGATTCTATATAAATAAACAGAGTTAGAAAGCCACATGAGATTAATGAGATCTGTAATTTTTTTTTTTACAATCTATTTTCATTTTTTCTGTTAACAGCAATGATCTGGGAGATAAAACACTAGAAATTCACACCTTACAGATTTTAACGATCAGATATTTTTGTCCTGTAACGACGGGGAAATTGTGTTTCTAATCTGACAGTGACCTTACAGATGACAATCACAATAAAAAGGATTTCTGATTTATTGCAAATGAGTGGTAATTCATGTTTGAACATTTGTTATACAGAGGAAGGGCTCTGCATAAAAAAACATTTGATTTCTCCGGGGTTAAAACAAAACACAGAAGCAGTGAGAAACTGAAACATGTAGGATAAAAAATTTACCCTGTAAGTCAAAGGAAAACTTAATGGAAACCTGATAAAAGCAAAAGAAAACAATGTGATGGAGCATCAGGATCAGGATTAGAAGTGATCAGTTTAGAGCTGGCAGCAGTGAAAGCATCAGGAATTTAAGATTTCTTTTTTTACACAGCATATTTTTCTATTTGTACCTTAGAAAATATCTGAAGTGTGTATTTGTAGATAGGTCAGGAATAATAAACATCAAAGCTAGTGTAGATAACTTTTTAAACATCAGTTTGGAGGCTATCCATGGGTCACGCTTGGCACAAACAATCCAAACCAACTTCTAAGGTGAATTGCTATCATCTAAAAACAGCTAGAGTGGCTAATCTGAATGCTATTGTTTCAATCTTTGGTTATATTGATGCATTATATGGTTATTTCAGATAAATATAAAAATATTGTCCAGATGTGATCCAGCTCACTAATGCTGCTCGCAATAAAATAACCACATGATGCAAAACTGAGTGTAAATGTTTAGACAGAACCTGCGGGAACTTTTTAGACAACAGCAGCCCACTTTGGTCTGAGCTGTTTTCCAGTGAGACCTCCACTCCTGAGACCATTCAAAGAGCCATCCACAACAGGTACATTAATTATTTAGGCCTTTAATACATCTGTTTTGAGTAGTAGAATCCTTGCTAAATGTTATTTTGATTTGATAACATTCTGCCTCATTTCAAAACACTTGTAGCCTCACTTAGCAAAATTGCTGCACTTAAAAAAGTAGTGGTGGGTGTTGGATCAGTGAAATTATTGCTCTCAAAAATTATTTTCTTACTTTTCTCATTAATCTCAAATGTTAATGTTCTAAACTCCTGATATTTCCTGTTGAACGACCACTTGACCTTTTCTCCATTTACCTGCTAGATTCAACCAGTGTTCTCCTCAGGATGACAGAAAAACAAGCCTGAGTGAATGAAACTCGGTTTATTTTAGATCCACTCAAATCCTGGTTAATACAGAATCACTGAATGATACAGAAATACAACACGTGGCGGTGTTTACCTTTAAACAACACAGGAGCGAGATAATTAAGTGTCAGACAGCGGTTGATCGTCACCATGCAGGGGTCAGGATGGTTTTCCAGCAACAGTACGACTGCATTCAGCTGTCTGAGTGAGCAGAGGCCTTCACACTGAACCAAACTGACCAGCTTTAAAAACACCAGCTGGCAGCATGTGTCACTTCTGTTTTCACAGCTGGGTTTACAACCAGTTAATGCTTGATTCTATGTAATAAATGCTGCCAGTTGATGAGGTTTTAACAAAAATCAGCTTTTGTTCTGACAGAGTGATCCCTCTTTGTGCGACATTTAGCTTAAATCCCTCAGTCATGAATTCGAGCCAACACTAGTGATGAAACAATTACATTCTGCTTCTTCACAAACCCTCACCCCCCACTTATACGCCCTGAAGCCCCCTCCTTGTTCCTCCTCTGTACTTTCTTTCTCCACCCTCAGTGCTGCAGCTGCTTCATCCTGTTCAGCGCAGATCCTGCCTGGAACCACTGGATCTGTGTCTCGTTGAAGCTGTGGTTGAGCTCCAGGGTCTCTGTGCTGCCGTCTCTGTGCTTCACCACAGCAGTCAGAGGCTGAGGAGACAGGAAGGAAGGAGAGGAACAAAAAAAGATGCTTTCTCTTGAAATGAACTACATGTGGAGCTGTTTTCCCTGCTGAGCTGCACTCTCACCTTTCCTGGAGTGAAGGATTTCAGGCCTTTGATAGTGATCTTGTCATCGGGGAGGATCTTGTCATAGTCTGATGGGTTGCTGAATGTTAGAGGCAGCAGACCTTGCTTCTTCAGGTTGGTTTCTGAGAACACAGTTTAGTTCAATAAAACACAAACCTGTAACGCTCAGAGCTTCAGTTTTCAAGAAGCAGAACCCTAACAAAATGACTGGATATTAGCTAGAGCTGCAAGATGCATCGTTTGAGTATTTTCATGGCAACAATGCAGAGCCTGCGATGTAGGAGGTTAATTAAATCAGCGTGCTATCTACAGACTAAACCACTAAATTATAAGTTATTACACTAAACTGTATTGTGTTACAAAAATGACAAAATTGAGGAAGACAAGCAAATTTGCAGAGGATTGAAGGAAAATGCTAATGTAAATGTAGGGCTGGGCAGTATGACCTAAAATTCACATCACAGTATAAACTGAATCCCTTCATGGTAACAGTATATATCGCAGTAGAAAATTATCATAAAAAGTAAATAATAATGTAATTTTTAGAGCATTTTTTGCAGAAAACTGTAATCATAATCAAACCCAGCATTTTTGCTGTAATATCTGCCTGCCATACAATGAGCTTCTGCCTGCTGAATCTATCAGCTGCTCTGCTGCGCGCTCATCTTCATCATCAACTTCATCATTAGAGCAGAAGCTGACTTTACATCAACAAGATGGATTTATGACTGAACGAACGTCCACCTCTTTTTTATCATCTCTGTGGGTAACAAAACATAAAAAACAAGTTTTTCTCCGACAACTTGAGTGTGAAAAAACTACGGTGTGTGACATGGGGAGGGTGGAGGGGGGATGATCCCGACATAACTTTCTACAGCGGGAGGGGGAAATTTTGAGGACTTATTCTCTCTATACGTTTTTTAAAACACTATTTCTTAATTTTATTTCGAACTCCTGCTCAGTTGTCTCTGCACTCGCAGAGGTCTGCATGTGTGATGACGTAAATGACAATATGACGGTAGAGGGTAAACTTCTACTGTAGGCCAATTTTATACCGTTTCTACCATCTTCTGCATATACCGCGCAGCTCTATGTAAATGGTAAATGGACCAAACCTATATAGCGCTTTATCAAGCCCCATGGGGACCCCAAAGCTCTTTAGTCACACATACATTCATACACTGATGGTAGTAAGCTACATTGTAGCCACAGCTGCCCTGGGGCACACTGACAGAAGCGAGGGTTTATCCTGCAGCGACATCAGAAAGACCCGCCCTGCTCTGCTCTGATTGGATAAAGCTGTGGGGTTTGTTTGATTTGTTGAACACAACTTCTGTTAAAGCCTGTATCAGTCTGGGCGGCTTTAACGAGACCGCAACAGAAAACAAGCAGGTTTCTCTTTTCCTCATTTTTTAAATACCGACATGGGCTAAATGACGTCGATTATTGTTTTAAATGTCGGTATCTGTTATTTTTCAGTTTATTGCCCAGGCCAAATATACAGGGTTAGAAAAAAAATCACTTATCAGTTTTACAAATGTCGTACAGCTCTAATATTTGCACTCATGTAGTACCGTGGATTCTAGCGAAGCTCTTGACAATAATGGCTCTTCCACCCAGATGCCTGGGCTCCAGCGCTGCATGCTCCCTGCTGGAACCCTCGCCGTAGTTGTCATCTCCAACCACGACCCACGACACGCCGCCGGCCTGCAGACAGCAGGACACGGGAGGTCCTCAAAAACCATTCCAATGCATTTTTTAGTCAGATGGTTTTGTATTTGACTAAGTAAACCATAACAGCCTCACCTTGTATTGACGGGCCACATCTGGGACTCCTCCGTAGTCTCCGGTCAGGTGGTTCTTTACCTTGTTGACGGCATCGTTCTCACTGTTGACGGCGCCGATTAGCATGTTGTTGGAGATGTTATCCAGGTGACCGCGGAACTTCAGCCAGGGTCCTGCAGCACTGATGTGGTCTGTGGTGCATTTCCCCTTCACCTGGCGAGACAGGAGAGGGGTTACGCTCGGACCCCGGCAGCTGTGAGAATTACCAACACAAACTGAGGCGGGTTAACCCACCTTGATGAGGACCAGCAAGTCTTCCAGATCGTTTCCGCTCCACTTGTCAAATGGTTCCAGCAGCTGCAGCCGGTTGCTCTGAGGGCTAACATCCACCCTGAGGTTTCTGCCATCAGTGGGCGGGTGCTGATACGTGTCCTGACCCGGGTCGAAATCCCTGGATGGTAGTTCGTCTCCGGTGGGGGGCTCCAGCTTGAACTTCTCCCCGTTGGCGGCTGTGAGGTAATCCGTCTCGGGGTTAAAGTCTAACGTTCCGGCAATGGCGAGGGCAGTTACGATCTGAAGAGGAAGAGAAGAGCGAGATTTGGAGAGACAACAAAACTAAGGCTGCAACTAACGATTATTTTAATAATCGATCAATCTGTCAATTATTTTTTGAATAATCGGCCAAATCATTAAAACACTTAATTACATAAATATGAGTAAATATAAATGACTTGAATAATGATTAAATGAATTTAATTCCTGTATAAATTAGGGATGCAAGTTATCGATTAATCTGAAGTTGATTTATCTTATATATTTATAACTTATAGATTGACTAACAATTAATTGATTAGCATTTTAGCCATATTCTTAAAAACCAGCGTTTTCTATTGAATCATAAGGGTCTTTTCATAAAATGAGGAATTTTTTAATTATATGCTAAATTAAAAAAAGAAGCACATCATAAATATTTTTACAATTGATTTTGCCAGTTATATTAAACACTGACTGGAAAAAATAAACCCAAATATGTGGATTTCTCATACATTAATAAACTTGGTTATAAAACTGAAATTTAATAGGTTGCTGAATGAGGAAAACAGATAAAAAGAATAAAATATGATTTTTAGATGTAAAACTATTATTAATTTATTACAATTAGAATTTATTTGCTTTTAGAATTTATGATTTTTCTCTAATTCTTTACGTTTTGCTTCCTTCTGGTTCTGTCTGACTGAATGACCCAGTAAGATCTGAAGCAGCCCCTCATCTCTCCCCCCTCCCCAACTGAGTCAGACCAGGAGTTTTGCTTTTTTTTTTAGCCACGGGATGTGTTTCCTCCTCGCAGCAAATCAGACCGTTATTTAAAAAACTTAAATGTGGCAGATACTTTTAATCATAACTTCTGATCTACTTGGCCTAACAACACAATTTAAAAACTGGTTCGAGGGTCTCAGAGAGGGCGGATCTTTACAGGTAGAGTTTTTTTTTCTTTCTAAACTTTATTTAGGTCAGCCAGCATTTACAACACTCTGCGGTGCATAAATCGCGGGACACAACAAATCGATAATGAATTTTGTTGCCAACGCTTTTAATAATAGATTTTTATCGATTCGTTGGTGCAGCCCTAAACAAAATCAAAAAATGAATCAGAAAAGTTTGAAGCCGGGGCCAGACCAAACGCGTTTTGAGCAGCCAAAGCAGCCAGTTTACATGCAAAGTCTATGGTGGACGCGCATCAAGGAGCA
>JARVGW010000247.1:4805050-4816240 GCA_031762495.1 Anablepsoides rubrolineatus
GTGGTCAGGGTTAGGCTGTAGAAATTGAATGGAAGTCAATGTAATGTCCTCATATTTCACGAAAACAAGTGTGTGTGTGTGAGTGTTTGTGTGTGTGTGAGACCTTATCCAGCAGAGCAAGAATCAACTCTGAGTGTTATCTGCTTGGAAGTGTGAGAAGCGGAATCACATTTAGTTACCAGCCTGTGTGTGTGTGTGTGTCTGTGTGTGTGTGTGTACGTTCCACTCACATCTGTGTGTGCTGGTTTCTCACAGAGTCAAGGTCAGACATGAGAAAGTGTCACGTGGGAGCAGACAGGCGCTGGCTAAGTGCCCTCTGTGTGTAAACGGATCCAGACTAACGCGCCGGGTCTTACTTGATGGATTTGATCCACTCCTCCTTCTCCTCCGGGGTGGGGGCAGATATCCTGTACACGACGTGGTTGCCCTCGACGACCCGCCCGTCTGCCTCCGTCTTGCAGGCCTTGATCACCTGACCTTTGTGGTTGGGGTTGTAGAGCTCAAAGCAGTTCTGGGGTCAACAAATGATGTTTGGTAAAAAAACAAACTCAGTGGTTTAACTTATTTTTGTTGTTGTTGTTGATGCAGAACAAGTTTTGTATTTGTGGTTCTTACTGGTTTTCTTGGCTCATCCACTTCTCTGATACTGAGGTTTTCAAGGGGAATGATGCCGCGAGGCTCTTTATCCTGAGGACACAAAGAGAATTAACTTGGAGCATCAACATATCTATTATTAAGTAAAAGCTAAATTTGCTTTTAATTAAGACTAAACTTGTAATTATTAAAGATAAGGATAAAGACTTTGCACATAAATGCAGTTAATTCAGCTCTTATTATTGTAAAAATAAACTAGATTTGATGCAAGACTGACGATCAAACAAATTCTACAAGAAGACACCTAAACATATTTACATATTATAAAATAAAAATAAAAAAACGCTAAAGCCCTTTTGGTCAAACTTTAAAAATATTCCACAAGCTGAGGTCTGTTGAGATGAGTTAGTGCTCAGAATACACACACACACATATATACATACAGTATATATATATATATATATACATATATGTTGTGAAAAACTCTAAGCTGCAGCCTCGTGACATTTCAGCTGAATAACCTGTAAATTTAACTGAGCTGTGGCCATTTTTGTTTGACAAGTTTGATCAGCTGTAGTAGCCATCTTGAAGTGAGTTGGCTCCTAAAGTTAATCAGCTCTAGATGCATGTCCAAGGATTACTTTCTAACAGTTTTATTAAAATCCATCCACTGGTTTATGGGATATTTTGCTAACAGACAGACAGCAATGACTTTAATGCCAAAATTTTCAGCATAGATGTCGTGCAACAAGTAGCACTCAGAGTATGTGTTGCGAATGACTCTCAGCTACTACCACAGCACATTTTAGCTCAACGTCTGTAAAACTGACTGAGTTTGAGCCATGTTTGTGTTTTCTGTGTTTAGTTGGCTGTGTCAGCCATTTTGAATCAAGCGGACTTCAGGAGTTAATCAGCTGCAGATGTACATCCAATAATTAATAATACTTTCTCTGAGTTCCATTAAAATACAGTCAAAGGTTCATGAAATATTTTGCTAACAGACACACTCACACACACACTCACACACACACACACACACACACACACACACACACACACACAGGCACAGTCAAAAACAAATATAGAATGATTATCACCATTCAGAGCCATGTAAAAGTGAAAATTACAATGTAAGTTTGGCTTAATAAAATTAAAATAAAGAATTATTTTTCTAGAGACAACCAGTAAATTAGCTTTTTAAATGTGTTTTCTGTGATAATACTCAGATAAAATATTCTTATGAAATACTCAGGACCACAGATGTGTTATCACCTGTTTGTTGGTGGTGGTGGAGGAGTCTACCCATCATGCCACAGTACACTTCCTTTAACCATTACATACATGAAGAATATCCCCTAAAGGTTTTAGATCCTGGTCATAGAAAGGACAGCCCTCGAGGGGGAGGGGGTGTACCCCCACGCTTTACAGCCACTCACCCTCCAGCGGGGCTGCTATTGTGTCTGCATGGCCAGATGTGTGTGTGTGTGTGTTTGGAGGGGGAGACCTTGAGGAACAGGCTGCTTGTCATCTTTCCTCTAATGAGGGGCCACATCGGTGGGGGTGGGGGGATGCTAATGTCTGCTCTGCAGCTTGTGAGTGCTGAGGGTCTCCTGGCTCTGGGGTTTGAGGAGGTGGGGGGGTGTTGCCAGATGTGGAGCTGTGGGCTCGCAGATGTTTTCCTTCATGCCTCATGCTGGAGTGTGGCTTGATTTGGTTAAAGGGGTGCGAGTGTTAAACAGTTATATCTGTAGGGCAAAGACACCGAGCGTGTGTGTGTGTGTGTGTGTGTGTGTGTGTGTGAGCTGGTATTCCCTACGGCGTGGGACAGTTTTTATGGCATACACACCTACTTGTGGGGACCTGACGTTACTTATGGGGACCTGAGTCTAGTCCCCTTAAGGGGAAATATCATTGGAGGGTCAGGGGTTAAGTTTAGGACTAGGGTGTGAATTGAGTTTAGGTTAGTTTAGGGTCAGGTAGGTACCTGTGAGGTTAGCCTTAGAGTTGGTGGTCAGGGTTAGTTAGGCTGTAGAAAATAATGCAAGTCAATGCCAGGTCCCCATAAAGATAGCTGTACTAGACCGTGCGTGTGTGGCCTTGTTTTGGCTACTTGGTGGGGACGATATTTCAGGAAAAGGCAGCCTTGTGGGGACCAAAGCCCGGTTCCCATAACTTCAGAGGCTGATTTTGGGTGTGGGGGTTAAGTTTAGGTGTGAATTGAGTTTAGGTTAGTTTTAGGGTACGTTAGGTACCTGTGAGGTTAACTTTAGGTCAGGGTTAGGATATAAAATTGAGAAAGGGGTTCTCTGCATACTCAAAGAAGGCGTGTCTAAAACATGATTGGCGAGTTTTATTTGCTCTGTTTTTCAAAAAGGTTGGTTCATTTTTCTTTCACTTTTGACTTTAACTACTTTCATGTTAATTTTAGCAACCAAAACTGTTTTTGTTTTTTTTAATGAAACCACAATGTATCATTAAAACCAAACATTTAGTTCTGCCTATTTCAAAATGTCTCAAAAAATAATAAAAAAAACACTACAGACTGATGTCACTCTTATTGTGAAATGCAAGCTTGAGCTCTTTTAGAGAAGTTGAAATAATAAATGAAGACTTCAGGTCCAACACTGTCTGCGTCTTCATATAAACATATAATACCAGCAGCTAACCTGCCGGCTGTTATTATTTCCAAGTCTTCTAATTACCACTGTAACAACAGCAAGTTTGTAAAACTAAATGTAATAAAAATGAATATGAAAGTCTGATGCTAGGGTATAAGGTAAGCTAAAGAAACGCTGAAGGAATGATCATCCAATCAGATGTGTCCACTGAAAAAAAGTTGTCCAATCAGGTGTGTCTGTTGTGAACCACCTTCCTTTGGAAACGCCTTCTCGTCCGCAGAAACCCCTACTTGATAAAATGATCAAAAAATGAATGGAAGTCAATGGAAAGTCCCCACAAGGATAGAGAAACATGGTAAGTGTGTAGATGTACTGTACCTCCAGCGATTACTTTCCAAGTTTCTTTAAAATTTGTCCAGTGATTCTTGAGATATTTTGCTACCAGACTTTAGAGCAGTATTTGTAAAACCAACTGAGCTGTTTTTGCGTTCTCTAAAGTTGATTAGCTGTGGCGGCCATCTTGAATTGGGTCGACTCCAAAGGTGATCAGTCATAGATATACATTTACTTTCTGAGAGTTTCATCAAAATCCATGTTCATGAAATATTTTGCTAACAATCACACACTTTTGGGAAAGCCATTATCACCTGACTTCAATAAAAAAATGTTTTATTTATATTCTGTATATATTGTCAGATTGAATAAACAGACCTTTGTTTGATTAGCATATAAAAAAATTAGGTTTTCTAAAATGTCCTAAATTGGGAAAAAAGTATTTGAGAATTTTGATCATCTCAATGCAGCTAAGCAGTGTTATAATTACTAAGAGATAGCAGTGTTATCTCTTAGACGTGTGCTTTTATTGCAAAGAGTTAGGTTTAATGTCAAGATACCATTTTTTTATTATGATTTTTTTTTATATTTTTTTTTTATTTTAATTAATTTTTTTTATTATTATTGTTTTATTTTTTATTAATTTCTTTATAATTATTATTTTTATTATATATTTTTTTAGGATTTTATGGATTTTATTATGTATTTTATGTACTTTTATATCTGTTTTAATTTTTTGTTTGTTTGTTTTTTAAATGTAAATATGGACACAAAGTCTGCTAAATAAAGTTTCAATACAACACTACTGAGCTGCATTATCTCTTAATAAACCAAACGGGTTGTAAAAATAAAAAATAAAAACAAATAAGACAAAACAAGTCCCCCCCCCCCACACACACACACACACACACACATCTGTGGACTCACTGTGGTGTACTCAAAGTAATAGAGGCAGTTGTCAGTCAGAATAAACCACCTTCTTTTCCATGTTTTCACTCGGCCGCCTGTTGGAAAGAGGAAAACACGGGACTTGAGCTTCGACTGGAGAGTTGACAGTTTTTTTTTACACAGGTTAGACTCTAACCTGCAGGAGAGCCCAGCTTCAGGTGCCACATCTGGTTCTGATCTGCATCGCATGGATGACTAGTGCCCCCCCCCAGCTCCCCAAAGACACCCGCAGGCAAGTGACAGAAAGGTGATGAGGGTTTGAGAAGACAGTTAAACCCTGTGTTACCTTCTAGAAAAAAAAAAATCCCAGGCATGTACACACCACTTTTATCTGATAAGTGACGTCTCAGGACACACTGGTGGTCTCACCACTGTTGGAGACTTTTCAGGTTTCATTTGAATCAAAGCCTTTCTTTGTTTATGATGACAGTTAAACATCTGATTAGAGGGATAATACAGAAAAGCTACCAGCCACGCAGTCTCCATCTGCCTCAAACTCAAGATTAATGAGATTATTGAATTTTGGGTTAATTACACTATCGGTGATGCAATCTGCAGCCAACCAATGTAATCGGTACACAATCTGCAACAAGTGAGTCCTGATGATGGATCTGCTGACTTGGCTGAATGTGCACAAAGCTGCCGTTGCTGAGGTAATGTTTACCTTATTCTTATTTTAAGTCCAACTACTGTGGCAGCTGGCATTTCAGTAGTTTTCAAAGTGATTATAAGGCACAAGACTAACTACAATATTTCAAAGAAAGTCTGGTTATTTCAGAGCTCCTGCACAATGAAAGGATTCAGCTGAGGTGGTTCAGGCATCGGATTGACCACAGGGCAGACCTAGAACTCGCTGCAGGAATTATGGATCCTTTCAGGTCAGGAAACACCTCGAGATCTCGCAGGAAGGCTCAAATATTGTTGGGGAGAGGGGTTTCCTCTGCGACCACGGATAAGTAGTAGAAAATGGATGGATTGGTTTTAAATTTGACAGGTTATTAAAAGTGAATCATTGTGTAGGAAGAATTAACAGCTTTTTAAATAAAATGGTTTAATGCAGGGGTCTCCAACCTTTTTTCCTTAAGAGCTACTTTTCACAAAATGAAATTGTCCAAGAGCTACTGTTTGCAACATTCTATCCCAAACAAAACCAATTGGAAGCTTGTTTTATACAAAAAACATTGTCTTAAATTCACATGAAACCACTACAAAGAACTGAATTTACATGAACGTGCTTTTTGTGTTGATCCATTCATATTATATTGTATTTCACACTAACAACTTAGGGTTTAACTGCAACAGATTTGTGCACAAATAATGCCGGGTGATGGGTCTCCGATTTTTTTCTCCGCATTCCGTGGGAAGAACCCCCTTGTAGTGACGTATACCACAGAGGGAGGAGTTTCTCAAGAGTTTATCACAGTGTCTCAAGGGGCTATGAAAGGTGTGTGCGAGAACAAACGCCGAACAACCATGTGACCGCGCATCATCTGCCGATTAACCACACTGAACCCTAAACTGTTTGATTGACAACCAAGGGGAAGGGCCATTTATAGATTGATTGGAATTAACTGAAAGTTTGTTAGTAATAAATAAAATTTTGCTTGTGCTAATTTTTTACAAGCACTGAAGAGCAACTTTAAAGGAGCTCAGGAGCTACCGGTTGGAGACTCCTGGTTTAATGGATCTCAAGTTGAAGTGCCAAAACACCAATCAAAAATCTTTTTTTTCAGTTTGTCAAAGTGTCTTTTAACCAAATATTTACCAAGATGCCCTCCCCCAATTATTGTGTGTATCTTTTGCAACGTTGTACAAAAAGGTGCAACAGTAAGAGATGGAAAATTAAAGTACTTGAAAATAGCATTTGATGCTATCGTCTAACTCTGTGACCAATGTCTAACCAATGCCTTCTAAAATAAACTCTAAAAGTGTCAACATGAGAGAATTTCTGAGACCCTGTCCAAATTTGATGATAATAGGTTCAGGCACATCAGCAGGCTCAGTCCTTGGTATCAGCATAGTGTCACCACAGATCTTCTGTGGAGGCAGCCACTGGGACTGAGTCCAAAACAAATTTCTCCAAAGGGATAATAAAGTATATTTTACATGCTATCAGATTGTATGAAAGCACATATGAAGCGTTGCAGCAGAGCAGAGCAGGGGCACGACATATTAAATAACTCCACACAAATGTTCCTCATTAAGCAGAACTGGAGCTGGTCTGAGGGAGAATTGGAGGGGGGGCTAATGTAAAAAAAAATAAAAAATTGGCAAGTGCATCTTGGGCTGACAGCGAACGAAATAGGAAGAGAGCAAACTCCATGACAAAGCAGTGAAAGGTTCTGAGGCCTGCAGGGCAGCAGCACAGGGAGAGCGATGAAAAAGGGGCAGAGGGGTCTTCTTTACTCCACCGCATCCACCAGCCACAAAGCAGAACGTGAGCAAACTCAAGCAGCTCATTCAGCAAAGCTCCAGCACGGCTGTGCGTTTCAGCTACAGCGGGGCTGCATGACGTGCAGGCTAGTCTCTAATACAGTAAAGAGCGTGAAATGACCAGTGCAGCTCACTGGAGGATGAACTAGCTTTAAGCCTGTGGCAGCTGGGCTTTAAGCGACGTGTTGATCCTATACAGTTGTTTTTATTTTTAAATAAAATAAACTAGTACCACATGCCAGAAAAGAACACATTTCTTTAAGCTTTTGCTTTAGCTTCAAATTTGAAGCTAACCAAAATAAGCTTAACACAAAGTCTGAGAACAAGATTTTCGAAATAGTTACAAAAGTTCTCCTTCTTTTGAGGAAGAAAAGGCCAAACAATTAAAGGGATTGTCTGGTAATTTTGAAGTGACACTGTGTCACATTGGTATCAGTTTCTAGAACCTTATTAGTCATGATATCAGTCAGAGAGCATAGAGAAAGGGGCAACAGTCTTCCTCTAAGCTTGGCTAATAAGAAACGTGATGTTCACAAACGATCCAAATCTTTCAACCAGCTCAAACAACCAAGTCACAGACAACTGAGAGCGTTCCTTTGTTCATTTTTTTCTTATTTCCTTGTGTTTTCCTCCTCGGAAGCAGACACACACATATGCTCTCCTTTCTTCTTCCACTGAGACGATGAAGAACAGGCTGATGGACGGGGTGCAGCAGTTGTATGTAGTCACATGGTAAGGCTCTTTCATCATAGGCTCTTTCAGAAAACAATACTGCTAAATGGCTGAACAGCTCGTTTCATATTGATGCTGCCTCTGGCAGCTCAGATGTCACTGACAGAAACGCTCTCTTACTGCTCAAACACGCTTTCAAAAAGCATTAATCAGTGTGGTATAAAGAGAGGTGGAAAAACACTTGGCTGCTGTGATGATGTGTTGCTGATGAGAGCAGCAGGAGTTGCTGACTGGCTCTTGCCCCCTATTATGTTGTACAAATCTAAGTATGTCCAAGTTTCCAAATAGTCCGACGGTTATATCTGTGCTACGGCATACTTTTAGTCAGTCTCTGTGCCGGCTTTGGTGTTTTGACAGAAGAAACCCACGGCTGGGTGGTCCTTGAATACATTAGTCAGCACTAGGGGTGTAACAATACATCAATCCATGGTGATATATCAATTAAATAATTAATGATTCAATTACTTCAAGGCAAAATGAAAACATCAATTTATATTGTGGTCATATGCCCGATGTGATAAATAGGCATATGATATTGCATCGTATCGATCATAGACTTGTGAATTTATTCAAAGTGAAATCAAGACAGACTTTGTGATATCAAGAAACACTGTATTGTCATCCAATCAAATCAATATAATATTGTATGCTGATAAAGCTGCTGATTAGCACCCATGGTCAGCACTACCACCTTTTCAGTAGTCTACAGTAACGTGTCTACTACCTCGCTCGGAGGTACAGGGGTGGGGTGTTTCAGTCCCCTATCTGTGTGTCTTCTGAATGCACTGAGGTGGTCAGAACATGCATCAGTAACAGTATGCGTCTTCTGAAAGAGCCTGTGACGGTTAATGATATCACTACATGAGGCCTAAGTCGTCTGTAAATACACTATATTGCCAAAAGTATTTGCTAACTTGCCTTGACTCACATATTTGTTTAAAGTGACATCTCATTCCTAATCCATAGGGTTTAATATGATGTTGGTCCACCCTTTGCTGCTAGAACAGCTTCAACTCTTCTGGGAAGGCCGTGTACAAGGTTTAGGAGTGTGTTTATGGGTTTTTGACCATTCTTCCAGAAGCATTTGTGAGGTCACATACTGATGTTAGACGAGAATGCCTGGCTCTCAGTCTCTGCTCTAATTCATCCCAAAGGTGTTCTGTCGGGTTGAGGTCAGGACTCTGTGCAGGCCAATCAAGTTCATCCACACCAGACACTCCACATCTTTATGGACCTTGCTTTGTGCACTGCTGCAGTCCTTTGGATGGGTGAGCAAATACATTTGGCAATATAGTGCATGTCACTAACTGTTCAAAATGGAACAGGTTTTTGAAACAAATGGATCCACAAGATCCAGGTCCCATCAAAGAGCCAAATATCCCATCTCTAAGGCTAATGACTAGTCAAACCAGAGCTCCTTTTGTTTCACTTTCCAGGCTTATAAATCTATTCTCCCAGAAATGTTATACAGGTGTGAAATCACACTATACTGAGCATTAGTTTGTTCAGTTTGTTGTAGAAACAATGTGAAAGGAGCACCAGATTGGTTAGCCATAAGCCCAGGTTGGAGTATGACCTTTATATTCTAACTCTGTGCTCTATGACTGATGTCACAACTCATTGGTTCCAAACTACTGATAACTACTTGACAGAACAGCCCTTTCACTATTCCTTACGGGCATATAGTGAGCAACACAGTGGTTTTATGATAGTTAACCTCACAAGGGGTGTTTTTGGAATAAGAACCCTGTGTGCACCAACAGACCAGGCCTGTGCGTCATCCAACCCCCTCCAGAGCCACAAGAGGAATGCAGTCAAACCCCATGCAGATCAAAGACCTCCAGCTTGACTTGCTTGTGCAGGAGATAACCCCCACCACCTCACAGTGCTAATGAACATTTGTCTTCTTACAGCTCTGATACAAGAAGCCAGTTTTATGAGGTGGCTAGTGTGTTTGGGGGGCCCAGTGTGCTGAAGAGATAATGCCAGCAAATGCCAGTGCAAGGACAGTCTGTGATGATCTGGGAGGAAGGAGGAGGAGGACGGAGCGTTACCTACCTCCTGATACAAAGATTTAAGAGGGAACAGCCATTACAGAACAGGATTAAAGGATAAAACAAAGGGTGAGAGAAAAGGTGAGAAGCAAAATAAAACTACTGAAAGTTTCAGAAAAAAACACTAAGATCACCATGACAAAGAGGTGGAAAGAGAAGACGAGTTGCTACCATACGAGCTTATAATGTGAGGAGAGGATGGACTAACAAATACAACTGTTAGCTGTTTCACAAATAATCTGGCAGCCAAAATGGAAGTAGATAACTTTCAGAGCAAAAAATGAGATTTTAAATGTGATTTAAATGTTACCACTATAATTAAAGCTATAAAACATAGAAAACAGATTTAGTTTAAGTGAACTCTGGTTTAAAATTGAGCAATTTACAACCAAGCTCAGGTGCAGCTTCTTAGAGATAGACCATGATGACATTTTCACGAAAGCAACTTTACATCAATGTTAAAACCCAGGTGTTAATAAGACCAAATTTACACATTGGGTTCCTGGTAAGCATGATATAATCCAGATGATAGAATAGGCTCAATGAAAGCTTAAGCCTGTATCTCACTGAGTTGTAACTGTTGGTGACTTGCTAGAGACACACAAATGTGAGAGAATATGAAAAATTTCACTTGGACATATCGTGCAAATGTTTTAAACACAGTACAACGTAGTCACAATTTTGTTGCACTCTCCAGGGCACCCAGAATGTCAGATTCTCCTTCATGGCTCATATTAGTTGTATATAGGTTGCCAACCCCTCCCAACTCACTGAAACTAAATCGAGAATGGTTTGAGTAGGGTTCCAGACACCTACAAGAACTCAGTGACCATTTCGACAAAAAAAAAAAAAAATTGCAAGGTTTTTTTGCAACTCAAGCAAAGAAATCGAGAAGCCTCGCCAGCGTTTTGAAACTCCCTCAATGTTTTTTTCTCCACCAACCCAGGCTTTAGTTTCTTTCAGAATATAACATACACTCATCATATAGTACATGAACATCATGACAATGTCAGGCTCTTCAAGGACTTTTCTAGACTGGTATAACTACATAAAAAACAACAGTTTTAAAAAAGTCAAACGCCAACTATAAATATCCCATTTAGGTTGATTTGTGCTGAATAATCTAAACTGTCATGAGTTGTCATGGTCATTTGATTTCCTGTTAGCAGTAATAACTGGTTGCAGCTGGCAGTCGTGACCCTGGTCTGAGAGGAAACTAGTTCATGAGGTCAGGAACAAACCAGGAACCACCAAGGCACAACAGTGTTGAAGCCTGAAGTTGTTTTACCAAATCTCAAACTGAGCTGTCCAAGACCAAAGCTGACATTTGCAGGCCATTATGGGACTATAGAAAAAAAAACCTTGTACAAGAACACTTTACTAGGCGTTAGGCATGGCGACAGTAGCATCATGATCTGGGACTGAAGAATGAATAGTTCAAAAGATCAGCAAGTTGAAAGAAAACTGGACATGACTGA
>JARVGW010000247.1:5112875-5132656 GCA_031762495.1 Anablepsoides rubrolineatus
TTAAATCAAGACCCCTTTTTCATGTTTTGTATTTGTTACAAAATCGGGGCAGCATCAGGGGTTGAAGTCAGTTTGCTGCTGAGCTGCCAAGAGGTGTAGTCACAGGTCCAAGTTGGTGAGTAGGTAGAAGGTATGGGCTGTGTAAGTGGCAATTCATTCGAACCAGTGATGTTGCTGGAAAGGCCAATCAGAATCTCCAATTCAACTACAAAATGTTTTGTTACGGTCACCTAGATGCAGCAGCACTTGAGACAGTCGTCTCACCAAAAATAAAACTGTTTTCAAATTAATATTTAAATAAAACAGGTTGGATTTTGGGAAAATGATCTGTGAGCTGATATGTTGAATTTTAGTAGATTTTTGAAGCAAACAATTGTAATATTAAATCAATGTTTTTAACAGGATTATAATGTTTATCACTACAAAAAGAGGCTGAGTATTTTATCATGGCTTTTAAGAAGGCAGCATTGAGAATAATTAAACAGAAGTAGAATCTTGTTCCAGAGAGAATAAAAGAAAATCTTTAATTTCAGTGTAGTTTACAGCTGGCTATGATAAACATGTAAAAGCTGTGGATAGTTTTTAAAAATTGCTGATCGTGCAGGACGCCCAATTTATTTCTTTACCCCTGTAACTATTAGAACCAGACATTTTACTAGCAGTGGCCAGACTTCTGCATGCTACTCAATTTTAAGGTTGTTGAAGTACATTATGACATTAGCCGTTTGAGTCAGGACTATTGAGTGACCATTAGATATTTTAGCTTTAGGCTAACCGTATACAGTTTTATTTAACCTTGGCTGTAAGATTTACTGGTTTGCGGATTAAATCAGCGTCGAGAAATGGCATCAAGGGACAGCGTGAGCTAATAAAATCAGAGTGTGTGAAAGTGAGACTGGCGGAGAAGGAACCAGGGGAAGAGAAAGTTATGGCTTCTTGCTCCCTCTTTCATTGTGCTCCGTGGTTCTTCTTATGTACTCGAGAAAGGAGGTGAGTATAGGGGGAAAAAAAAGTCTGCCAAGAAAGTTTATAATGCTCTAAAACCTGTCAGGCACTCGCTGTTATATATAAGGCCTGTAAATTTACAGGTTAATGTGCCGTTGGTCCCCCTCCACACACCCCCAGTCTCTTATAGCAAGGAGCAGGAAATGATGGAGAGAGAGACAGACTCAGGTCCAACCTCAACCAGCCTTGACTACTGTCACCCTTTGTGTGCCACACACATGCAGGAAGTGCATACACGCTTTATGCACCCATCAACCCCCCACTGCCATCACGTTTCTTTCATTTACTACCATTTTGCATGTACTGTCATTCTCACAAACTCTGTGTTAACTGCTCTTTATAACTTTACTTGCATAAACCCAACAGTATGAGCTTTGGGAGCCTGTTTTTGGCAGGGATTTACTAAATCAGGTCACAGACGGTGAGTCCCTCAGACAGCTAAAGTTAAACCAGGTTTTGGATGTGAGCCGCTTTTATGATGGATAGACCTGGATAACAACAAGTACTGTAGTAAATTTTTTATTATAAATGTTTTTTTTTAATATAGGCATTTAATTGTTAAAATTTGAGTTAGACGAATGAAGAATAAAGAAATCAATACCTTGAGAGTGCTGCTGACAGGGACAGGAGGAAAGAGATGCATCATTTGATTACTGAGCAGCACAAATGGGTCCCCATATGGCTGCTCATTAAAGAACTCCACAGAGCTGCTTCCAGTATTAAATTTAAACTAAGTGGATGATTGTCATTTTGTCAGCTGTCAGGACAGGAAAATAAACAACTCAATTTACTGAACATCTGTGGGACTACATGTCTTGACCTCCTGGCTAGAAGTGGTACAGTTAATGCTCCTGTAGAGGGTTTTGTAGCAAAAATACACACAGCAGAAGTTCTGTGTCGAGCTGCATGTCGAGTTTGTTGTTTTGGCCTGCTCATCTTTCAGGCAGGTGCTGCCGACCTACGACAGCTTGGATGAGCCATCAGTCAAACGCATGAGCACCATCTTCACCTCGGCTCTCCACGTGGTCACAGTATTTTACATCACTGTGAGTGGAGCCACACTTATACATTTTACTTTGATAATGCTGTCCATGCATTAGCCTGTAATAATCAACACATAAAATATGAATGTATTTATTGTTGTTCTCCAACTTTTGTTTCATCCAGGTGGGCTTTTTTGGCTATGTTAGCTTCACAGAGCAAATCGCTGGCAATGTGCTGATGAACTTTCCATCCAACCTCGTGACCGAAATAATCCGTGTGGGCTTTATGATGTCTGTGGCATTTGGATTTCCCATGATGATCTTGCCCTGCCGCCAGGCTATCAACACCATGCTTTTTGAGCAGCAGGTGGGCTCAAAAAACACTGAAATACACTTCCTCTGAGAGCACTGTTGAGTATGTCAAAGTAGTGCCTTTGCTTTTTGCTCTGGATGAAATTGAAGCTGAAAGTTTGCTTTTTTAAAATAAAAATTATGTTAAGAATACAGTATGAATGGTGTGTGTGTGTGTGTGTGTGTGTGTGTTAATGACAGACACCAATAGTTCGAGGCAGGGGCAGGTCTTTAATTTGGTAGCTGGGTTTTTAATTTGCTACTTCAGACAGCTAATAACTGAAGGAATAGAACTGTAATTATAAAACACACAGATGATAGGTTTGCTATCTCGATGTTGTCAAGACTCAGACATCAGTTTCAGTTTTTAAATTTAAGATTGTTTACCCTGAGTGGTAGAATTGTCTGTGTGTTTTATTCCTTTTGTCTTATTTCTTTACGTTCGCTCACATCCTCATCTTTGTTTCCATCTTACAGCAGAAAGATGGGACATTTGCTGCCGGAGGTTACATGCCTCCTCTGCGCTTCAAGATGATCACCCTCTGCATTGTTTTTGGCACCATGCTGGGAGGCATTCTCATCCCTAATGGTACGTGTGTGTGTGAGAGAGAGAGAGAGAGCAAGAGAGGGAACGATTTGGCATGGATTGAATGGACTAAAATTGTCCGTGTGTGTGTGTGTGTAGCTTGCTGGAGGTCCTTAAGGTGCATGTGTTCCTTTATGTGGGCGGAGTAGCTGGGGAGCTTTACGATGTGTGTGAATGTGACTTTACGAGTCAGTGACTGTCACACTCTAACACAGTCTTTAAATCAGGGCCCCAACTTTTATCTCCTTTTAGATGGGCTGACAGGTAGATAGGGCTGTTATTCTTCCCGACTCTCACACACGCACACAAACAGTCGCACAAAACACAAGTTCGTGCACACACACCAATATTGGCTCTCTGTCAGTTTCTTTAAGTTTGTTTCCTTTCGACCATTTACCTCCAAAATGGTGGCGACGAGAAGCTGTAGTAATACTTTTCCTTCATCCTTTTGGTTGTTTGTTAAAGCTTGATTAGGTGACCGCACAGATGTACACACACACGGGGGTTGGCGGGGTCTTTGTTTATCTAATCAGACTAATAGACTGAAGAGAAAGAGAGTGAGGACCCCGGGGAGAATGGACACTAAATCTGAGGGAAACAATAAGGTGTCCTTCCTCTGGATGAATGATGGGTTTCCGGGCTGAATGCCCAGCAGGCCGGTCTACAGAGGCCCGGGTTGGGCCAAGGCTTTCCACTGACCGCCAGGAGCGGTGCGCCATGGATGGTGGCAGCTATAAAATACAGACGCTGGTAAACTTTTAGCTTACGATACAAATTTTTGATTTCCAAAGATTTTTCTTAGACAATAAAAGTACTAAAGACTTGATTTAATTTTTTGTTTTTTGCTTTTTTTCTATTGCCTGTGGCCTAGAGGCAAAAGGCATGCGTTTAGCTTTTTTGTACATGTGTGTTTTCAGAGGCTCATGTGTCTGTCAGCCTGATTCAAGATGGCTGCCAAAACCAAGTGACCTTCAAAAACCCAAGAATGACTCTAAATTCCATTATATTCATATCGTGTTCAAATTAGGGGTTGTCATAGCTGAAAGTCATCCTTTAGCACATAATCTGAGTGTTTGTTTACAAGGTTTGACCAAATTACATAAATCTATAATTTTTAAAACATAGAACGATATAAGTCTAAAACTAAATTATTTTTAATCCAGGAACTTCAGTGAATTATTGTAAACACGTTTTTATGTTTATTTGCCACAACACTGAAAAAAACTCAACACTCAGTACTTCAGTTTCCCCCACATCCCAAAAACTTGTACAATAGGTTGCCTTCAGGCCCAGGCCGCCCTTGAAAAAGAAATCTGCGATCTCAGTGGATTTGCCTGGTTAAAAAAGAGTAAAATAAAAAGTTGTCATTATACTGTTAAGAAAATACAATGCAATTTAAAAATGTTAAAAAGCCATAAAAAATACACATGTATAGCTTAGCAACAAGACATCTCCTTGAGAGTGCTCGGTAGGAATCATTGCTTATTTCTGGGTTTGTTTATTTATCTATTTTTTTTCTTACCAGTGGAAACCATCCTGGGTCTGACTGGTGCCACCATGGGCAGTCTCATATGCTTCATATGTCCTGCTCTCATCTACAGAAAGATCCAGAAGAATGGCTTTGTTTCTCAGGTTAGCTTCTACCCTGTCTTTTGATTTTGTTTGGCGAACATTTAATCCACCGTTCCAGATCCTTCACGTGTTTTTGTCCTTTTGTGCTACAGCTCGTGCTGTGCGTTGGCCTCGGCATCCTACTCCTCAGCACCTTTACCACCCTCTCCATATCGGCCCGTACCCCCAGCTCCAGTGTCCAAGTTCATCCTCTCCCAGCAGCTGACAGGAGCAGGCAGCCGCTACCAGAACTCCCTGAACCACACGGTAAAGATCATGACTTCCTCTAATGGCTGGCAGACACTTACCCAGTTGATGGACTGGAAATGAAAGTGGTTTTTTAATGAGCCGTGGAAACATTTACCTCAACAGGCCAGAGCTGGGGCTGTATTGCAGTGCGTACAATTGGACAACACCATTGCATGTAATTACTTTATGTAAAAACGCACCGGCAATACAGGAGTCGTGTTTATTTCTTGTTTTCCTTTCAAAGTCACGGACCGGTCCATCACCTTAAACGAATAGTGTAAAGAGGATACAAACCAGAAGCAAAGGGCCAGTGAGACTAAAACAAAAGCACAAAGCCACAGCAGAAGAAAGAGTTTCTTTTATCTCTGAGGGGTGGAGACAGACAGAGCGACTGGTAGACAGACAGGCTGAAGAGATAACCTCTTGATAATATCGGAAAGCAGCGCCGAGTGCTTGACATTGATGAAGCGAGATTGATGCCCTTCAAATTCAGGCAATTTCTCTCCTCCCCTCTGCTTCTGTTCATTTCTTCTGCCGCTCCCCCTCTCTGGTAAAAGACATCGTCTTCAGCCTCTTCTACCCTCATATCTCCTGTGGCTCTTAAATATTGTCTGCAAGCTGCGGCTGCATGGAGCAGAGGATTGATACGAATTTGGCGAACGATCAAACAAACTGAGGCGAGACTCTGAGGAAACAGTTTCTGCTAATGTTTGCAGTATTTTTTTTTATTTTTTTTGGGGGGGGGGGGGTAAAACAAGAGGAGTCTGGGGGAAACCTGACATTTCACTATCTCTTCCTCCTTTTACCGCATTTGTTCTTTTTGTTCCGACCTGTTCACCGATGCAGGAAACTCTCATCCTTCCGTTATATCTTTTTCTGTACCTTTCCCTTTTGTTGTCAAAGTTGTGGGCCAAACTCTGCACCTGTTTCCTGTTCATCCATTTAAATCTTCTTCCTTTCTCATCTCCTTAATCAGTATTCTGTACCAGTGTTACCAGCTCAAAGCATGTTTGACATTTGCTGCCACCTAGTGGGTTATTTTTTAATCAGGTATTGAAAAGGGCTAGGATCTTTTTAAAGGAATGCAGATCTCATATCATCTTATGATAAAAAGGGTAGCGTTTTCTAACCTCTTGTTATATTTTAAGACCTGTTAGCACTTGAAGTATCCGTGAATCACACTCAGCTACTTCCACACGCAATTTACACAAATCAGTGTGTAAAATTGATTCAGTTATTTTTGTTGGCTTTTATTTGATTTCCTGTAATGCTCATTTTGAACTGTGTTGACTCCAGAAGTTAATCAGTTGCATATGTACATTCGGTGATTCCTTTCTGCAAGCTTCATTAAAACATGTCTCTTAGTTCTCAACAGGACTGCCACAAACGATTATTTTTATAGTTGACTAATCACAGATTATTTTTTCGATTAGTCGACTAATAGGATCATACGTTAATTGAATATAAAACATACAGCTTATCGCTCCAGATTGCAGCTGCTATTAACCATGGTTAGATTTTAGCTATATGCTAACTAAAAATAATTGCCGTGGAAGACAAGTTCTGCCTTGCAGATACTGCATTACACAGGTTTCTCTTTCATCTTCTTAAAATGATCCCACACTTTTGAGCTCCATTGCCAGGTAGCCATGATACCAGAACCTGTCTGTATAATGTCTTGTGACGTCCACAGCCTACCCCGGGTACCACTACTGCACGTGTGTGTCAAGAACAGAAAGGCAGATGCAGCAGTGGAAGGTGTCAAAGCAGTTTGGAGAGAAAAACAAAGTAAAAAAAACCAAAAAAAAAAACGATTAATCGACTATTAAATTGGTCAGTGGTCAGACTAATCATGGCAGCCCTAGTTCTCAAGATATTTTGCTAACAGACTGACAAATGCACACAAATATGCACACACAGATAGGGTTGATAATATAATTTCAGTTAACCAACACAGGAGCTGATGCTGTAGGAAATATTTGGAACATTTATGTTTTTATTCCTGCATTAAATCTTTTATGTGTAACATAATTTAGTCAAATGTTCTCTGACAGTGTTTAATAACAGTAAAGTATTCATTTTACTTGTGAAATAATTATTTTCTTATTTTAAACAGATGAACTCACAGAAAAAGAAGTGGTGAAAGAAAATCCTGATCTTCCAGCTGTGGATGGAAAGAACAATCAGGATGAGCCTCCTCAAATCAAAGGACCGGTCGAACTTCCTGATAGAGAGGAGGAGAAGGTGGTGCAGGTGGACCGTCCAGACGCCGGTAAGACCCCCTGAAGGAAAACCAGAACTTTACCCAGACTTTAATCTGCATAGAGTTAATGGTGGTCTGTACATTCAGGCGTCGCACTGCCGGAGGGAGAAGCCCATCGCCATGAACCACCCATCCCCCACGACGGCGTCAAGGTGGACTCGAGAAAAAACGAAGCCGAGCTGGAAGAGGAGAAGAAGAAAGAGCCCGCTGAAAGGGTGGAGGAAAAACCAGAAGTTCCGGAGCAAGAAATTCCTCTAAAGTTGGAAGACCGAAAAGACGCCAAGGTTGAGGAGAAACAGGTGGAGGCTGCTGAGCGAAAGGAGCCGGAGAAAGCGGGCGGTCACATCGTGTCTAACGAGGTGCTGGAGAAAGTAGAAGGCCAAAAGGAAGATGGAGCTCCACTGAAGGAGGTGGAACGTCTTGATCCCGTTAAAGATTTAGAAAACGAAGCCAATCAGGCTGCAGGCGCACAAGTTAACGAGGCTGCCAAACCTGCAGAAAAAGGTCAGCGTTCAAACCCATGCTTTAAAACCCTTTTCAAAATGAAAATCTTAACAAAAGATGATTATTTTGCTCGTAATATTTGTGTTGTTTCAGCTGCACTTCCTGAGGGAGAGCATCATCCTGTTGAAAGAGCCGCAGACAGCAAAGATACTGCAGATGAAAAGATGGAGGGTAAGTTAAACTGGAACCTTTCATTTGAATTAAGTAATGCAGTTTTGTTAAAGTTGCAGCTATAAAATTCTTGATGCTGTCGAAACTGAATCACATTTACGTCTAAATATCAAACCACAAAAAGCCCTAAATTCAAAGAGGCTTCTTGTTGATCAGAAGCGTCTGTCTAAAGTTAAGATATAAACAATTACAGTCATTATATTAAAAAAAACTTGATTAGTTTGACAGTTGCAGCTGATGTATTGACTGAAAGCTATTTGTTTTTTTCTTTCCTTTTTGTAATTTGGCTGTTTTAGAGAATCAATCTTCCAGTGGTCTGGTGGATGCTTCTTTCTTTTTTCTGATCTCTCTTTGCTTCTTATTTTTTAATCTCACCTCAGTGCTTATTGTAGCTTTTTTCAAGGTGTAAAGTACAGAGATTTTATTTTTTTTAAAGTCATAACTCTTGATGCTCTTACCCATCTGTTTCAGCTTGTTGGCCCTGGTTACTTTCATATTCTGTTGTTTACTTTTGCCTTCTTCTCTCTCTTCTTCTCCACCTTTTATTTCTCTCTGCTGGACTCAAATCACAGTGATAAAAAAGCTGGTTGCAGGTATGAGATTCTTGCCTTTTCTTCTCATCAGTCTGTCACTTAAACATATTCTTCATTCATGTAGCAGCTTTTTAAAATTCTTTTTAAACTGCTTAAAACTGTAGCGCATCACTAAACAATGAATCAGTCGTGTTCTAATAAAATTTTTTAAAAACTTGTTCACTGTGGCCCTAACCTAGTTTGTGTTTCTACAGCTGTTCTTTGCAGTTTAAAGCTTCAGCTTAAAGTTGTGTCAATAAATCCTTCATTAGTGGAACATTTTTCTGTTTTTTTTTTTTCCACTTCTCACTCAAAAGCTTCCTAACAATTGAATTTCCCTCTGAGCTGCTTATTGTTTGCTTCTTAGTTCTTTTTTTTTGTTTGTTTTTGTCTCCATGCAGAGGGCCAGCTTGACCACGCGGTGCTGCTGCAGGTGATCAAGGCGCAGCAAGAGCAACAGAAGAGACTTCTTGACCAGCAGGAGAAATTACTGGCTGTCATAGAAGAGCAACACAAGGAAATCCACCAGATACTACCTGCTGGTGGGTTTAAACAAATCATGTACATTAGGCTTATTTATTTATCCTGTGCCTCATTTTAAAAGCTTTTTCTAAGTCTGACAAAAGACAAAATTGTCAAACAAAATTGATAATCATGGCCATCACACGCTGACATTGATTGAAGCAACTTCATAAAAAAATAATAATTATAGGAAGATTATTTATTTCTTATAGCTGCTTCACTGTTAACTGGTTGGTTTGTAAGTACTGTATTCATGCATGTATAATGCAACACACACTTGTGCGGGCCTATTTGTGGCTGTAGCACTGTATTATGACCGTTTCAAAAGCTCCATTTTAAATGCTAATTTTATTTAACTAAAAAGTAGAAAAAATTAAAATGGGATGTGTTTTTTTGTAACTTAAAAGGAGCTGCTGAGGTGGATGCAGAGAAGCCCAGAGAGTCTGGCCTGGCGTCAGAGGTGAGAGGAGCCGGAGCTCCACAGGCTGCAGGAGACGAGGCTCACGCTGCGCCTCAGAATCAGGCTCCAGCTGGGGACACAGCAGCTGAAGTCGAGGGGGCTAAAGCAGACGCTCCAGCACCCTACAAGGAAGACGACAATGCTGCACCTGGAGGAGAGTCTCAGAAGCAGAGGGAGCTGGGAGCAAGAGGGGTGCCCCTAGGAAAGAAACAAAATGATGACAGACCAGCTGTGGCTCAAAATGATCAGGCTCAACAAGTGAAAGTCGAAGACAAAAGCATAGATAAAGAAAAAGAAAGGAGTGGAAATCATATAGAAAATGTACAAAAAGATAAAGTTGATGGGGAGGTAAAGGAAAAGATAGCCAAAGAGGAGCTGGAAAGAGAAAAACTAGAGAAAGAGCTGGAGAGAGAGGGAGAGAAAAAGCTGGCCCTACAACAGCAGTTGGAGAGGGATGAAAAGGAGAGGATAAGAAAAGAAGTTATAGCAAGGGTGGAGGAGCAGCGAGAGAAGAGGGAGGAGCAGGAGCGGGAGAAGGCGAAGCTTGCACAGGAGCATCAGAGAGCAGACAGCGAAATAAACGAGCGAGCAAAGAAAAAGCTGCAGGCGGAGGAGACTCAGGAGAGGCTGGCCGTAGAAGTTAAAATTACAGAAGAGGCGGCGCGGGGGGGAGAGGGCGAGCCTTTGAAAAACGGAGGCCGAGACCTCAAAGAACAAGCTGCTGCTCAGGCGGACCCCGGAGAAGGGCTGGGAGATAATGGGGTCATCAAAGCTGAGCCCCGCCCCCAGAGCTCCAACGAGAAGGCGAGGGAGCAGGAAGACACGGATCTGAAGCGGAGACGGAGGGAGCTGGGACCTAGAGAGGCTGCAGGGCCCCCGGAGGACTCGGAAGAGCCACGAGGGGTTCCTGGGCTGGAGCCTCTGCTGGAGCTGGGGGGCTCAGACCTGCACGTTGCCCTGGAGCAGCAGTTGCTGGCCGGTGCCGTGGTGCACTCCAGACAGATGAAACAGACCACAGAGAATGATGATGGAACAAAATAACACACATCAGAAACACACACAACTTATTTCTTGGCCTGAAAGCACATTCTCCAAATGTGCAGAACCTCCTCATACTGTGGACCATGCTGCCTTACAGTCCTCATCTTCTGAAATGATTTGGGCTCAACTTTTTTGTCTTTCTTTATACTCCGAATACAACCCAAATTTGTTACCAAAGTATGTAAATATTAACTTATTTTAGTCTAGTTTAAAGAGAACAAACGGAGAAAGGTCACTGTGTAAATGTAAATACATCTATGCAAATTCTACCTATGGAAAATTTTGACTGGAAAAGCTATATTTAACGTTCGTGTCGGGTGAATTTCCTTTTTACCCAGCAGCTCAGAGTTAGGATCTCTACAATTGGTTAGAGTTTTATTCGGTTTTCCTCGAGGGTTAAAAACTTGTGATTTTTCTGATAAAAATGAATACTTTCTTGTATCACTGACCTCCTATAAAACATAATGTAGGTCAAAGCTCTATTTTAGTAGTTGTATATTTTCAGTTAAAGGGAACAATTTAAGCTCAACCCAGAGGTACATAATGTAGCCTTACAGCCTCCTGAAATAACTTTACTGAAACATTCCACGTTTATCTTGAGTTCTTGGTGCCTTTCGGTTTACATGCTGCAGAACACAAGTGTTATTTCACTTACACGTACTGTTTTTGTCTAACTTTGGGGTCTTCACTTGTTTGAAACCTTTTTTAAAACAAGTCTGATAGAAAATGGACATTCTGCAGTTTTCATAATCAAACTCCTGGAGATTCCAGCACCTCAGCTTTACTTTAGCATTGCACAACAGAATATTTTTCTATGTATGTATTCATGTACATTTTACTGGTAAAAATCAATAAAAATCCACAAGAACTGTGACAAGTTGGTTTGTTTTAAATAATAGAAAGATACAAAACATTTTTCTATATATTTTACAGAATTGTATGTAAAGTTGTACATCCACATGCAGTTACAAATTAACATTACAGTTTTTTCAACAAGTTGGACCAGTTTTTTTCTTCATTTTCTGCAGATCAGCAGAAAAATTTTCAAGTTGCTCCTTTTGAACTTGCTGCTCAAGACATTTGAGATTCATCTGGCTCTTCTCTTGGCCTGTACAACAAAAGATGAGAAATAATTATAGACAAGTATTTTCATGATTATTTGAAACCCATAATTAGATCTGACTTACTGCATTTGTAAAGCAGGTCTTCAGAGCCTGGAACTCCTTAGCACACAGGTCCTTCTTCAGCTCCTGTTTGCTTGTAGTTGTTGCTGCGACACACTTTCCATACACTGCTGCCTAAAGCACAAAGTGCACTTTGCAATTGCCACTGTCATCAATTTCTGTATTGCAATGTCGTTAGTGTACCAAATGTTCTTATATTTATATAGAATGCTTTTGGGGTTGTAGTTTGTGCCCATTTTTCTTCACTTTTGGTCAGAAAGGCTCTCTTGGATTATGTTAACTGAACCTCAAGCCTTCAAGAGACTGAAAATTGTGAAGTAACTAAACCCCATTAACTTTGCATCTTGTATTTCTGTAACCTTCAAGATCAACACGTTATTGTATTGTCTGTTAATTTACAATTACCGCCTTAATTTAAAACCTTTTAGTCACAAATATGTTTTCTGAATACTTACCTCATCTGCACACTGTGCAAAAAGTTCAGAGAAGAGTCTCATTTTCTCCCGGCTGCGACTCCACACATTTGACCCCGACATGATGATAACCAGGCATTAACACAAGTCCTGTTTACGTTTTACATTAACAATACAGGGGGGAAATCATTTAAACCCCCTGCTTATTAGTTTGGTAAGTGCACCGACAACCCTAAATTTGTGAAAAATAAAAAAATATGTCATACAAGAGAGATAGCATTCCTGTAAACCATAGACAGCGCCATATTGACGACTTCGTCACCAAGAAAGCGTCTGCAGGATATACCCAAATGTGATTGGCTCGTGTACCTGTCAATGAAAGTAGGTCCAGAAGGTGGAGGGATATTCTGAAATCTGATTTGCCTTTTAGAAGTGAGCTGAACGCGAATAGAATCTCACAGATCTTACTTTGTGCTTCATGATTGGCTAGATGTCACATTAGGCCCCGCCCTCATATAATAGCAGGAAGATGAGTTACCTGCAGCTTCGACTGCTAAATCATGGCAACATTTATGGAACGATTAGCTTTTCTTCAGAAAGTAAGTGATTTTTTTAAGACAGTGGTCCTCGGCAAAACAAATGCTTAAGAAAAATATGGTAAATAGGGCGGGAATCTTGACGTGTCTTTTTTTACATTTGTTATGTTCAAAGCTTGCTACTATTAGCCTGTTAGCTACAGTCTTCCTAGTCGTGTTATCCTGGAAATGTCAGGTTGTCAGTTAAAGTTATAAGCAATTTTGTTGAAACTTTATAATGTTTTACAAATAGTGACTCTCTTGGTACATTTGTCTCAATGTTTATTCCAACAATTAAAGGTTCCCACCCTCATGAAGGCTACAGCAGATGATGAAACGCCCTGTCCTGGCTACCTTTTCCAAGAGATTGGAAGTATCCTTGGTTGGCAGAGATTCCCTATTCTGTGGTTTTATATATCTGACATACCTTATGATAACTTCATCTGTCTCATGTCCTGGAACAGCTGGTCTGAAAGCCAAATTGAAATAATTTCAACAGTGTACTCTTGGCTTTTAGTTTCAGTACAATTTTAATTTCATTGAGTTATGGAAAAGCACTAAAGTGGTCATTTAGCCATGACATCTACATGTTCATTGGGTCATTATGCTCTGAATTATTATGTCTTTAACCATAAACACCCTGCAGAAATCTGCCAGGAGTCATCAGGTTATGGTCAGTGTTTGTTGGAATACCTTCTGGAGAGGCTACAAGTTGAGTCCTGTCATGTCAAACTGAAGGTAAAAGCAGTGCATTAGAAGCAAAACTTTTGTACTCTTGTTCTGCTCTGCGAGTCTTTAAGGATTTTAATCTCCTGTGAGTCAGGTGCTGAAGATCTTTGTCCATCTCTGTGGTCATGGATCAAATCATTTCCTTACGGAGCTCAGAAGGAATTCCACTTTCATCCAGCAAGCATCAAGTGAGACATTATATCTTCATCATCATCTCCCACTCTACTGGCTGAACAGTAACGTGAATCTTAATGTGGTTTGCTCTCAGTTTACAGTGGTCCTCCTGATCCCATCCATGGCACAGCACTTTACCAAAAAGTGAGGAACACAGCACAGGTAAGGTGCATAGAGAAAATGATGGTCATCTCAGCTTTATGTTCTTGCATACTACCTAACATCTTAGTGACTGCTAAGTTTTATTACAATCCTCGTTTGCAGGAAGTGGCCCGGTTGCTTTTCTCAGATACAGTTCTCAACAAAAGCAGCATGACTGCACACCGCATAGCACCCCCAACAATAGGTGAGTGTTCAATATGGCAATGTCTTATTTATATTTAAATACTTAATGAAAGCAATGGTGCCCTAAATATAAATATGTAGAGGGGAAGGGTCAGATGTTTTTTCTTGGTGTCTTGAAATTAAGGACTTTTAAAAATGTAGAGTTTACAGTTTAAAAGGGACAACAAAGAGCTGCTGCCCCCTGAGACCCAACCCGGATAAGCAGAATAAAACAGACGGACTAACAGAGATTAAATTCTTAACATTACTAGAATAAAGCCATAATATGAGAATAAAGCCAATTAGCCTAAATGACATGTCCATTTTCCCTTCTTGGTCGGCCCATACATCCACCTGCTGTGGACAGCCTCTGAAGCAATAGTCCATAATTACTTTTGGGTCAGTGTTGGTGTAATATGCTTCCATCCACATATTGTAACATCTAAAACTGTCGAGGCAGCCATTAATTGCAATGCACAGAAAGTAATTTCAAAGTCCTGCTACTAATAATTTGATACTGATATGTTCAAAGATTGGTATCAGTTTTACAAATAAGAAAATATTTAAAGTATAACTTCACAAGATGCTCAGCATTCCTCATTTTAACACGCTGGTAAGATTTCTTTTTCATGTAGGAGTTCTCATAACAACTTTATTCTCATATGACTTTATTCACGTATTATTACGACTGTCGTGGAAATATTTATTTAACGAAGACAGAAATACGTGGTCTAAGAATGAAGGTAGTTTGTGGGATGGTCAGCTGAGTTTTATACAATAACGACTTTTCGTAAAATCATGATTTTATTCTCAGAATATCATGACTTCATTCACTTAATTTTATGACTTTATTCTCATACACTTTATGACATTGTTTTTGTAATATTGGGGTTTTAATCTTGTAATAAAAAACTAATATTGTAGTGTGTCCCTAATACTGTGTTGTAATAAGGAAAATAAAGAAAATGACATGTATTTATATATGAACGCGTGTTACAAAAGTCAGCTAAAGATAACATTTGTTCTAGACAAAGGTAGATTTTAAGTCATGTTTGATCAAAATGAAACATTTTAAAAACATTTTTACTCTTCAAATGTCCTGTATATATTATGTTAAAGCATATCTTGTGTCCTCTGATAGATTGCCATAAATTGCATACATTTTAAAAGACCGCCTCTGTGAATCTCTATGACTGTGTCATTCATTGTGTTTGACTACAACTGGTCTGTTTGTTTCTGTCCAGGGATGGGATCATCAGGTTCCCACAGGCCAGGCTTGCAGGGTTTTGGACACAGTTCAGGGAAACAGGGGACCGGTGAGAGTCTCACAACAACCACAAATAAAAGTGTTCTGTGTGAGAACGTCTTTACTTACATGTCTCTACCTGTGTCTCACAGCCGGGAGTGACTCTCTGTTAGACAAGATCCAGAAAGCTGCTGAGGTGGTTGCCAGTGCGGTGCTTCCACCAACGGAGCACCAGGGCATCCGTCTCCATGACAACCACTACCGAGCAGTAATGGCGCCATCTGTGCCCATAGAGGTCGCTGTGCCTGCATGTGCCTATAACCTTCCAACTGGAAGATCCAAAGGTCAGACATTTATGTTGTCATGGAAGTCTGGGATTCCTGATCAGCTTAAATCATGAATAAACAATTAAAAGTAAAAAAAAAAAAAAAAAAAGACTTTTTAGACTTGTTTGCTACTATTAACCTGGTTGATCACATTATTCTTATTTTATCTTTGCTAGTAATTTTTTACCTTTGGGGTGCCTCAGAGTTCTATACTTGTACCTGGTTCATTACATTTTAATGTGGTCTCTTTGGGAAACCTGATTAGAAATGTGGTTGTTTTATGATTGTCATGTTAGTGTCACACAGCTTGAGCTTTCACTGGAACCAGATGGTCTCGCTCTCTTAGCTGTAAATAGCAACTGGTGATGATACACTAAAAACATTGGGCCTCATGCAAGAACATGTTCATATTCTTATCCTAAATTTCTCTTACTTTTGTTCGTATGAAGGGTTTGTACGAACATGTCATGTCAGATTCAACAAACTCTTCTATCTTTAGGAAAAGTGTGTAAATGAGCAGCGTTTAACTGATGAATGCATATCCAGGTGCTCAAGCACGAGGAGAGGAGATTAGCATTATTACCACCCTAAAAACATCATATAAGGCTATACGTTTCCTGCACCACATACCAGGAAGTGTCCATTCATAAATTACATCGCAAAGTAAAAAGAAGAACTTTACAAGTTCGGAGATTGACGTCCTGCTCTCAGAGATCCAGAAAAAAAATCTGTCATTTTTAGCAGCATCAGCTGTGGAATTAAAGGTGCTAAAGCTAAATAATGAAATGTGCTGTTAATGTCATGTCTCCTGTGGGTCGTATACAGTCACAGAAATAAAAATCTAAATCATAAGTATCCCTCTCTAGTCCTCCTCCGCTTTTCCTTTGGTCAAATATTTTTAATTGAAGTGTAAACAACTGTGTTACATAATTTTCATTTATTCAGAAGAAGAGCACCGCTCCCAACACCCCACCATGATATGACTACTAATAATAAAAAATATAATATAAAGAATTGTGCAAGAATAGAAAAACATATGTTTTGTTTTAGAGAGAGTAGACTATCAGAATCTGACATTAGGAATCAGTAATTGCCTGTTTTCAGTGCAAAATAATCTAAACAGACTAATAACTGTAAAGTGAAGTATCACACTGCAGACAAGAAACACAGATGTGCAACTACAGCAGAATTTTTTTAAGGTTTAAATGAGTAATAACAGAGCAGGTGATTGCTCAGATTAGTAATAATATAAATGAGTAGTAGTGCAAATGATTATTCAGTTGAGTAATTGTAATGAATAGTAACAGTACAAATAATACAGGCAGCAGGTGTGGAAACACTTTTTGAGATTTTTGGGCATGGTGCTGGTTATAGAGTCTGACAGCTGCAGGTAGGAAGGATCTGCGTTAACGCTCTTTTGTGCACCTCGGATGCAGCAGTCTGTCGCTAAAGGATACTGAAAGATTCAATACATTTCTCAGAAAGTAATCCTTTTATATACATCTACAGTCAATCCAATTCAAGATGAATGCTACAACTAAACAATTTTAAAAAACACAAGGTTAGCTGTAACTAAGTCAGGTTCACACATATTGAGCTAAAATTTTAGCGGCACGACGACTCAGTGGTTAGCACCGACGCCTCACAGCAAGAAGGTCCTGGGTTCGGACCTGGGGTCTTTCTGTGCGAAGTTTGCATGTTCTCCCTGTGCTTGTGTGAGTTTTCTCCAGGTACTCCGGTTTCCTACACCCCTAAAAACATGTACAATTGGTTGCCTTCAGGCACAGGCCTCCCTTGAAAAAGAGATCAGAGATCTCAACGGGACTTGCCTGGTTAAATAATGGAAAATAAATAAATAAAATTTGTTGTGGGAGTAGTTGAGAGTTATGCCCAACACATTCTTTAAACACTAACCACTTCTGCAAGATCTTTGTTTAAAACTTGAGCATTCATGTTGTTGTGTGGTGTACGTGTCTTCAAAGAATTATAGTTTCATGTTTTCTTTCCTGGTTTGAGTAATGTTTTACCTGCTCTGCCTTTTGTTCTATTAATGGCACGTTGTAAGTTAGTTTATTAAAACATTAAATCTACACAAAAATGTGTTCACTCGTTACAGTGACCCAACGGTGCCCGGGGCAGGTAGGGGGCAGCTGGGAGGAGACTGACAGCAACAACAGCTCCTCTCACAACTCTACTCAAGAAATGGCCTCCAATAGCAGGGCGTCTGGAGGTAGCAAGTCAGCTGGGACAAGGAGCCAATCAGGAGCCAGCAGAGAGAGCAATGGGGACCTCTCAGAGCGGTCAGTGGATACATTACCTAAAAGTGCTGATGTTATTCTAAAGAGAATATTTAGATTAAAGTCATTTATTGAGACCCAAACTGATAGATGCAGTAGTTTTTGCACTTTTGTCGGCACTTTTTATGGTTGAGGCTTACATGCTGGGTTCTGGGGTCAGTACCAATAAGACTCTCTAGAACCAGTGGTAATATTCCAATGACTGAAATTAGATGCATCAAAAGATCCAGTTAGTAATGTAGCGCTTTAAAATGACTTTCCACAATCACTACTCGTATATAAGATGTGGTCGACTAGTCTCTGTTCCTCCTGTTCTGCAGGACAGAAGCCTTACAGCGGGGTGACTGTGGACAGGAGACGGCGCTCATCAATAAACTGACAGACGGCTCCAGAGTTTTCCTGACCAGAGAGGAGAGTCAACACTTCCTCAAAGAGTCAGTATGTCTTCCTTTGGTTGTTTGTCTTTTGTGAAACACAGCTCAGTTTGTGCCATATTTCATCTTCCAGGTGCTCCACTCTGAACTGTGAGGTTGTGGTGGAGCTGCTCTCCAACAAGCTCCAAGATCAATTATCTGCTGTTAAAATGGTAACAATAATTTATGACTAATTACTGCTAAGGTTTTCCTTCCAGAGTTGTTCCCGCTGTAATGTTGTATTCTAAACTTGCAGCGGGCTCTGTGTGCCGTTTCATGTCTCATGACCTCTGACCTTCTTTCCCTGGAACAAATCTACGGAGCCACTCAACGCAGACTTCGTCAGCTGAGCGAGGACCCACCAGGGCCTGTGGCAAACAAAGCCACCAAGGTAAGAGGGCAAAAGTGAGAGAAATCTGAGGACAAGTAGGCTAAAAACGACTCCAGATGAGGTAGCATTCGTGCGCTTATCTCCTTCTAACAGATCCTTCGACAGTTTGAGGCGCTCATGGGTGGACCTCAGCATGCTGCCAGGCAGGATGCAGTGAACAGCAGCCATCAGGTGACAGCTAATCAGGTTCACACGACTGATAACTCCGAACTTTTTCAGTCGGAGCCATCGTCTGTAGATGTCGTCCAAACACAGAATCATCCACCTCCTGATCTGGACCAGGCTTGGAGAACAAATGGTCCTGAAGAGGAGCAGCTCTTCATCACTCAACAAGAGTTTGTAGAAAATCCAGTAGAGCTCATCAGAACTGCGGATGTAAAATCGCACTCTGCAGATCCAGAGCTTTTTGGGGACAGAAGCAGCTCCTTGTCCCCTGAACCTGAGGGTGAGCCATCCAGTCCGAGCAGACTGTCTCTGTTCAGGGGCATGGAGCTGATCACCAAGGGGAGGGTGGTGTGTGAAAGTGATACGCCACATACTGAGGTGGATAAAACAGACGATAGCTTAGGCGTGACCGACTTATCTGTGACTTCTGTTCAAACCAGCGAGGAAGTCGCTTTAAGTTGTAACTTTGTTGCATCTGATAAACCACAGCCAGTATCTGCTTTCTCATTTCTCAACTTTTGACTGCTTGTGGAGCTGGGACTGTTTTTAACAATGATGTCATTATGTTTCCTTCAGTTCTTGTTTTTGTTTTGTTTTTCTCACCAAGTCGTTTTGATCTGCTAAATTGTAACAAGTATGTGATTATCAGATGGACATTTTAATGTTTTTGTTTCATCAAAAGCTTTTATAAAGCAGCAAATTGAGTCAAGAACCAAAAAGTTTAAACTTATAACTGTTCTTTGTGTTTGAGTTCCCACAAATCTACCGTGCCAAGGAAAACTCTAAGTTTTCTTCATTGGCTTTGTTCAAAAAAAATCTTTTTTCTAAATGTGGTTGTGTTAAATTCAAGACAGAAAGCTCCACGACGACACTGAATGAGAAAACACAGAAACTTGTTAAAAGCGTTTGAAATCTCCTAAACCAACTCTGTGACGTTACACATTATGTAATGTTAAGAAGAGCAACAATCTGTAACCAGAGGGCGAAATAATTCTTTCATTCCCTGCTGATTGTGTAAGTTTGCCCACTTGCAAAGAAATGACCAGTCCTAATTTTTCATAGTTTCATTTGAGGGGAAGAAAAAGAATATCGACTAAAAGGCGGCACGACGGCTCAGTGGTTAGCACCGTTGCCTCACAGCAAGAAGATTTCGATCCCCGGTTTGGACCTGGGGTCTTTCTGTGTGGAGTTTGCATGTTCTCCTCGTGCTTGCGTGGGTTTTCTCC
>JARVGW010000247.1:5267376-5277437 GCA_031762495.1 Anablepsoides rubrolineatus
TTCTAATATCACCAAAAATAATAATAATAAAAAAATAATAAAATAGAATAAAACAATCAACAAGACTATGATTGATTAGAGTCTAAGGATTCACTACAGGTTGATTGAAAGTACAGTTCCTCTGCTATGTTTGTGGAAAACTCCTCAGAATCAGAAAAAAAATCTGCAAATAAAATCTGCTCAATAAAAAAAACACAAAAACCTCTATAAAACTAAACCATTTCATTTTAAAGTGTCTTTTATTCCCACATCAGCTTGTTTGCAGAGGGGTTGAACATCAGTGCTGATTAGTTTTATGCTAAATCACCATCAACCCAGGGGTTTCTGTTTCCTCCTAAAAATAAGTTCCAAAATATGTTAGAATAAAACACAACAAGCAGAAGCTCGGTACTTCATGAACCATTCTGACTAACTCAGGTTGAATTACAGATATGTTTAAAGTTCAACACAGCTTTGAAAGAAATAAAAATCAGTGCATATTAAAGAGCACCTTGTTTGATGTTGCAGTGTTGCACTCACACAAAATAAAGGCTTAGTTATTGCAAAGTTTTATGCAAAGGTCTTGCACAATGTGCAGCATTCAAATGATACTTTAGGAATAAATCTCAGCTTCTACCACAAGATCAATATCTTTAAATTGGCTGAACTAGAGGCACTTTTATGTTAGCTAAAGTTAAGTAGATTTGCGGCCATCTTGAATTGTATTGACTCCCATAGCTAATCAGTTGCAGATGAACATCCAGTGATTATTTTGTGAGAGTTTCATTAAAATCTGTCAGGTGATTCAGGGAATATTTTGCTAACAGGCAAACATGGTTGACAACAGCAGTTAGTCCTGAAGTTTTCATGCAAAGATTTTGTGCAAAATGCAGAGCCCAACTCATGTATTGTAAATGACTCTCAGCTACTTTCACCGTAGATTTTAGTGCAATATTAGTAAAACTGACTAATACAGCCATATAGGTGTTTTCTAAGATACCTTGGCTGTGGCAGCCATCTTCAATTGGGTTGACTCCAAATATGACATCAGTTGTAGATGTACATCTAATGATTATTTACTGCAAGTTTCATTCAAGTCTGTCGAGTACTTCATTAGATATTTTACTAACAGACACTTACACAAACTCAGGAAAAACAAAAAGAAACATTATCACCCAGCTTTCACATATTTTTAGAAATGTTGAAATATTTAGGATTTAGAAAGAAGCACAACTTGAACAACACAGTTCCTTCTTTTATTACTTTCTTTTTCCATCAAATTCTTTGACAACTTTGAGGTTCTGCAGCAACATTTCTAAAACTAAATTAGTGGAAACACCTCGTTGCATTCCTTCAGAAATTAAGCATTAGCATCTTGAGAGCTGGCCTGTGTTTGAGCCACTTTTATTTGTAAAGAGAATCCAGTTGAAGCAAAGAGAAGTGTTTGGACGTGACACATGTCAGCAGAGACAACATGATGATTCATGAAGGAAGCAATCAGTGTGGTGACAGAGACAAGTCTGACCAAAGTTCTCCTACAGATCCTGTCAGACAGATGACGAATGTGTGCGGAAACAAGGACAAATCAAGTTGTTTACACTCATTCACTGCTGATTGTGTGCTCACAGGGCATCATGAGTTCTTGTGGTTCCTCACAGCTGTTCTCTGCTGGGCAGGAGTATGAGGCTGAAGTGGCTAAAAGGAGACAAAATGAAGAAGTGTGTGAATGTTTGCCTTGGGCTGGAGAGAAAAGCACAGCTAATGCCTTATTTTTGGCAAGTTCTGATGACACGGGCAGATGGAGAGAAGACAAAGCAGGAAATGTCTTACAGAGACAAACTATGAGCACTTTGAAAAACCCAGTCTGCACCTCTGCAGCAGAAAACATCCAAATGTTCCAGAGCTGAACTCTAAGTCTTGGAAGAGAGAGAATTTGAAGAATGCTCGGGTTCTTTTTTTAGAATTTGTTAAAATAGTCAGGATTGAGTCAAAAACTATTTTAACTGGAGAAACTGCATTTTAGATACAGTGCAGTCTGCATGCTGATATCTGAGAGATTAAAATTTACAGAAGCAGCTGAAACTGAGCTGTTAAATTAAAAAATCAAAATGCAAAGGTTGCAAAATTAGCAAAGAGCTAATAAAAATAAAAAAGCAGAATGTAGCCACAAACTAATAGTAGCAAAAGTCAAAAGTAGCAGAAATAAAAAAGTTAAAAGTAGCAGAATGGTAGCTAACAGCTAATAGCAAAAGATAAAAACTAATAGTGAAAATATTGGCTAAAAGTTAAAAGGAGCGATAAATAAATAAATAAATAGCTAAGAGCTAAAAGAAGCAAAATAGCTACTAGATAAATTCTAAATATAGGAAATGCTAGCTTTAAAACTAAAAGTAGTTAAAGGTTGGCTAACATCTTGAAGTAGCAAATTTCGTAGCTGAAAGTAAAAAAAAGACTAACAAAATCATGTGTTATGATTTAATTTTGTTTATTTAATTAATTAAATGAAATAAACTTAAAAAAAACAACAAAAAAAGCTAAAAGTAGCAAAATACTAGCCAAAAGCTAACAGTCCTAAAATACTAGCTGAAAGTTAAAAGTAGGAATATAGCAGTTACCAGGAATAGATAGCAAACGGCTACTTAAATGTAGCAAAATGACAGCTAGGCGCTAACAATATCCAAATACTAGTTAAGAGCCAAAAGTAGCAAAACAGTAGTATAGTAACGTAAAGATAGCAAAAGGTTGAAAGGAGCCAAATAGTACAGAAAAACTAAAAGTAATGAAAAAGATAAATATAGATGGAAGCTCATCTCTGCCACTCTGAAGAAAAACAAACAAACAAGCAAACAAACAAACAAACAAACAAACAAACAAACAAATAAAACTCTATCTCATAATTATGATAGAACTATGTCATAATTACAAAAAACTATGAGACACTGTCTCATAATTATAAAATACAAGCTTTGTTTATTTCATCAGGGTGGCAGAAATGGGCTTCCACAGAAGCAGATTTAAGGAGAACAATGATTATTTTGAAGGAGGTAACATCTGTAACATACTTTTATGGAGAAAATACTTGTGAATAATGATAAACATTTTGAAAAGCCCAATTTACAAAAAACAAAAGACGCATAGCAACCATCTCCTGAACGAACTGAACGTTTTGGTATATGAACAGCTAAAAAAGCACAAAGCATACAGAAGTAGTTGTATTGCAGGTGAGCTGGGGGGTTTCTGGTGGAAGTGGTCCCTGAAGCATTTAACCAACACAATAGGTCTGAGTCAGTGAGAGGTCACCTGGGCAGCAAATAAAAAACAAGTTCTGAATACTTACCTCCAGAACAACATTCATCATGTGATGTCTGACCCTGGTTGGTCAGGTCAGATCCTTGACCTTTGACCCCACTCTGCCCTGCTTTGTCACTTTTGGTCCTCTTCTTTAGACCCATGCTCTGCTGGTTCCTGCAGGGTGTCACAAACAAAAGATCAGATTTTAAAAAGAAAAACTACTTCTTTTTAACTCAAAGCTGCACATTTCAAAAATATTTTTTAAGTTTAATATTAGACTCCTGAAAACACACAGACTTCAGCTCCTTTTTTTGTTATAAGACATTTTTCTACAGCAGCTTGATTAGAACTGTGTATATGTGGGTCAGGGTTAGTATTATACTACTATTATAGTACATATCTCTGTAATGTTTACTGCTATTTTCAAAAGGCTAAGCATAATTTAGTTTCATAATAATTTGATCCACAGAAACAGTCATGCATTCAGACATTTATTGTTGCTTTTTAAACCATTAACCCAGCTTATTTTTCTTTTTCTTTGACTGCATTTTTCTGGCTCTTTAAATTAAATAACCCATGAAGCTTTCATCTTTCTCACATGTGACAGAAATACCATCAAGTATAGGCAGCAAAAATCCAGCAACACATCACACAAAGTTGGGACAAACGCAACAAAAGGCTGTAAAATAAAGTGTATGAAACAGGTGGAGGAGCTTGTTGCAACGTTTTTTTAATAATGAGGAGGCTTTATCTCTCAAAAAGTAGTGGATTACCACTCTGTGAAAAACTGTCTAAAAATAGTGGAACCCTTTCAAAATAATGATTTTGCTGCTAGAATCCTTCAACAGCCTTCTTTGATAGTGATTTTATAAATTATCACAAAATGCAGAGGTTTTTTGTGATGAAAGCAGAGACTTTTCCTCACCTGTGGTAAGTAGCTGGATCATTGATGCTCCACGTCACCTGTTGTCCAAAATAACCCACGTGATCTCCTTCCTTCGCCCACAGTCCTGCTGAACCATCAGTGGATGCTGTGAGGATGAAGACTTGGTCAGCCACATCGAGGACTTCCACACACACCAGCGGGCTTTTATGAGCGCTCCAACGCCGCAGCAGCGGAGGCTGCTCACGAGTTGACTGCAACAGAAAAAAACACGAGTTACTTTTAGGGTGGATTTTATCTGTTTGACGCATTTGCATAGAGCAGCTCACCTCAGGCTGAATGTTCAGTGCAAATGAAGAAATGTCCCAGATCTGGAGGCAGCCTGCAGTGTCACCGGAGACCAGGAGAGTGTTTTTGGTCTGATCCGAGCTCAGGCTAAGAACGTGTTCACCTGGCTGCTCCGGAGCATAAAACCGGCCTGTAAAGTTAAAAAGAGAAAGACTGAATGAACTGTTAAGGTCTTTGATTGCAGCAAAACAACTTTTAGGCCAATATGTAAGATACTGTTTGTTTAAAGAAACTTACTCCAGTTATCCAGCTTTATTTTTCTTATCATTTGAAGTTTCAAATAAATTGCATGGACACATTTGCAGGCCCTCTGCATGTGCACAAAGCTGCACTGGTTCATTTACAAATGCACAAACACACCCATGCAGGCTCGTTCGTGGCGGCCACAGTGTTTGAATCCCTCACCGCTAAACACAGACGGGATCTGGAAACAGACATAGTTGTGGCCTGCCAGGAATGGCAGCGGCAGGAGGCCAAGTCAACAGTTCAGCCTAACTGACAGAACTTACGCTGCACCATTCATCATCTCACAAGAGGGAGGATCGTTAGAGCTGACAGCTGCCTGTCAGCCTGTGGAACAGCCAGAGTTTTATTTCGAAATCATTTTAGTGCGGCTTCTGTTTTTATTTGGAGTTGCTTTAAATGAACCTCAAACTGAGTGTTTATTTATGTCCCACTCACCAAAAGTGTGTTTCTCTCCAGTGACACTCCAAAAGCAAAGCCAACCAGCCTGTGATGAAACCAGGACCCCCTTGTCTCCTAACCTCTGGTTTGCAGCTCGGTACTGAAAGAACAGGAGGACGTCCAGAGGGAGGGCCTGTCTGCAAGAAAACAAACAAATAAACTATATATATATATATATATATATATATATATATATATATATATATATAAAGAAAAACCTGTCCTGATGACAAAATTAGTGCCGCCAGACTTCAGTTATGCAAAATCATGCAACAGATAAAGTCAACTTTGCAAAAGCTTGTTATGCATATTGACTCACGTTCTTCCCTCAGGCATCTAATTAGGATTTTTTTTTACATATTATATTAATAATAACTTTTAAGTAAATGTTTGTCCACAAGATTTCAGCTTAGATTTACTTTTTGTAACTACAACATCATTTTTTGCAATATGATCAAACTTAGACAAAGATGACCATATGTAGTTTAATAATAAACGTTTTTGGTAACAATAAATCAATCCACATCAATATATTGATTTACTGATTCAATTACATCAAAGCCAATGAAAATGTCGATTTATATTGTCATCATATGCCCGATGTGGATTAATTACTAAATGAGCAGATGAGTGTGTTAGTCGCAGACTTGTGAACTGAATTGAATCAAAATCATAATATGACAGACTTTGTGATATCAAGAAACTTTGTGTCATCATCCAAACAAATCGATCTATTATTGTATTGCAAAAAAAGCTGCTGATTTACACCCCTAGTTTTAAGGGTGGGATGGAGGGGGGGGGGGTACTTTCTGTTTGGAGTTTTACATGTTCTCCCTGTGCACGTATGAGTTTTCTCCAGGTTCTCCAAATAATCAGCAGCAGAACTTTTAAATCCTCCAAATTAAAGATGCGATTCTTGGCAGATCTTGTGGATCTGTTCCTTTTAAGGAGCCATTCAGTTTCTAAAGCTTAGTCACGTGGTACAGTCACCTATAGCAATCACTATGTAAGGCCATTTGTATTGATGTTAGGCCATACAATGTGACCTATGCACCACATGACTCGTAGTTTGTTTTAAAGAGTTCAAAAGATTCAAATCATCTGTGAATGTTACATATCTTCTCAGATTTTTTTCAGGACAGCACGTTTGAATGCTTACTTGTTCTGCCCCTGTGCCTTCCTCTGCAGATGGAGGACTGGTTCTTGTGTTTCCGGTCTCCAGATGACCAGCTCGCCGTCATAGCTCGCTGTGGCAACGACTCCCAGAGAGGAGCACGTACGTATAGCTACAATGTCCGACTCGTGAACGCATCTGGACCTCCAGGACAAGTCTGCTTTCACTTTCCGCTCCTTTGGGGAACAGTTCATGCAAAACTATAAACATTAGAGCTTTTTTTATGCCATTGATTATACAAGCTAAAGAAACATTTACAAAATGTAATAAAAGACCGGAAAGAGGTCGATTGCTGTAAAAAAATCCCCAATGTTCTTTAAAGCATAAGATTCGAAACCACCAGAACAGATTTATAACTGTAAAATATCTAAAATGAACATACGTGTGTGTCAGCAAATACAATTGTAATTGAAACAGAGAGATATAAGCTGTGGCTGCAGCCTACTAAGTTTGTTTTAGCGTTGTAAACTTAGTGAAAGTAACAGCAGCACTTTGGTGTTCCAGGTTTTTTTTTTTTAGGTCCAAATTGTTTTTAGCATTCTGGAGGGAAAGAGTTTTAAATTTAGACTAGATGAGTCACAACAGTGGCAGTTGTTTATATTTGAGTCATCATCTCGACATTCAGATATGTCATTATTTTAATGAGTTAAACTGAGATAATGTTTCTCTAGTCCAGACTTGAGAGTGCAAGTGGAGCTTCACCAGCTTCTTATTTGAAGAACAGCCCTGCTGCACACTCTAACTGTTGATATAATGGAAAGGTATTATCTTCATGGCAGGAGGTTAAACAACTCATAGACAGGGTGAGGAAGATCTTTTCATCTTTCCATGTAAGAAAATTCCACCCTGCACAAACACTGATTAAACCGCATGTGTCAAACTAAAAGTCCGCGGGCCAAATGTGGCCTGCCACAGCATTTTATGTGGCCTACAAGAGCTTCAAAGATGTACAGCGGTTGGCAAAAATTATGGAATCAACGGCATCGGAGGATGTTCATTCAGTTGTTTAATTTTGTAGAATCACATGACACAAAACTAAAGTATAATTTCAAATGGCAACTTTCTGGCTTTAGGAAACACTAAAAGAAATCAAGAAAACAATATGGTAGTCAGTAATGGTTAATTTTTTAGACCAAGCAGAGGAAAATATTATGGAATCACTCAATTCTAAGGAAAAATGATGGAATCACACTGTAAATTTTCATTCTCAAAACTAACACCTGCATCAAATTAGATCTGCTCTAAAAAGGAGAGATAACACCTTGGAGAGCTGTTGCACCAAGTGGACTGACATGAATCATGACTCCAACATGAGAGATGTCAATTGAAACAAAGGAGAGGATTATCAAACTCATAAGAGAGGGTAAATCATCATGCAATGTTGTAAAAAATGTTTTCCACAGTCAGCTGTGTGCTTGTGTCTAAAATCTGGACCAAATACAAAAAACATGAAAAGGTTGTTAAAGGCAAACCAGTGGCAGATCTAAGATTTTTCTAAGTAAGGGGCCATCAAGGGGCCACAATATTCATAGAGGGGCCAAGTATTTGTTCAGTATCCTTGCACACAAATCCCTGGTTTTGGTCAGATGTATACATAGCTTGCACAGTAAATTCTCTTTACCAGTTTTACATGCATTTTTAATGTACATATATAAAATACTTTCAAACACAGCATGTGAGAAAATCAAGTCATCACAGGTGAGTTGAGAGACTTTTTTCTGCAGGATTGTTCAGATTTTAACAAAAGAAAAATACTTTTATCAGCTTGATTCAGGCTGGACGTTTCTATTGGTCTCATTTAGCGCCTCTAGTGTTTGAACATGGAACTGCACCTAGCATCATCACTCTTGGGCAAAGGACAGATGAGCGACAGGACAGGGGCACATCAGGGGGCCAATCAAATTTCAGTAGGGGCCAATGCCCCTGTGGCCCCGCCCCTAAAACCGCTCCCATACTGGGCGACCAAGGAAGACATCAAAGTGTCAAGACAGAAAACTTAAAGTAATATGTCTTGAAAACAGAAAATGCACAACAAAACAAATGAGAAACGAATGGGAGGAAACTGGAGTCAATTATTGAGACGGCTTTCTGCTCAGTGTAAGAGGGCCAGGGTAGAGCAGCAGCGCCATCTACTGGATGAAGTCAAAACTACACCAAAATAAGGTTTAAACGGATTTTTCAATTAATCGAATGAAAGAAACTTTAATCTAATAAACAATTATTCGACAATTAATCGTAAATCGATCAATTGTTTGCATCCCTAGTTTAGATTAATTTAACTGGCCTCTTGAGGGCCACTATAATGCTCATGAAGCTGTCCATTTTTGATTTTACCTTGGTTTTGGCAATGTTATACTGAGCGATGCACTGGCTCCACCCCACAGCAAGCAGCAGGTTGTCTTGGAGACAAGTCAGACCGGTTACCTCTGAGTTAGAGATGGGCTCCAATTTATGCAAATTAAGGCCATTTAGTAAATTCCAGACCTGTGAGGTTTGTAAAAAGAGTCATCTTATTTCCACTTTGTCGTGCATTAAAACAGAAGAACCGTATCTGGGAGGAGGTATAAAACCTTTATGGTGCCATTCTGAGCCCCAGTGATCAGTCTCCTGTGAGATGAGTCCAGTTCCATGCAGGTGAGTCCCTCCTCTCCGTGTGCATTTGAAATGCGAAGCCTCTTACAACCTGTTTCAACATCCCACAGTAAAATGGATGAGTTCACGTGTCCGGTCACCACCTGCCGCAGGGTGGGGTTGTACAGAGCACAAGAGAGGGGTGGGCTGCCTCCTTCATCTGTCAACCAACCACCATAACCTTGTCGTGCTTCAGCCAATGTCAGGTTCGCCAGGTAGTCTTTACAGCCCACCACTAAGTTAGGCTGTGTCTCCTCAGGAAGAGGGGGGCTCAGTAGCAGGAATGGGAAGTTGCTATGTTCTGGGAGGCGAGCTGTTTGCAAGCAGGGAAACTGCAGGAGGATGGTTTTTAGACAGTGATGACTGGAAATGTCCCATACCCTCAGTTCCTGGCAAGAGAACACACAAATTACCCAACTTCTCTCCGACAAAGCCATATGGTTCATCCTCATTCAGCTTTCTAAGCTCCACAGAAAACAACTCACACAGTCTCTGGAATAGCTGAAGATCTGGCTGACGGGCTGGTAGATTGCGACGTCCAACACACCGGCACAATGACCCGGCAGAGTAGCTGCAGGACTCGAGGTCACGTATCGAGTCCAGAGTCTTACTTTTTGGTCACAACCTCCTGTGACCAGAAGCTCCAGGGAGGAATCATAGTCGAAGCATTTAGCTCCCTGAAATCAGACAGAAAAAAAATAGATCTATATAGCAACAAAAACAGAACTATATTTTAAATAACACCAGTCAGTTCAACATTTAAATGGTGGCAACAAAGTCCAGACAGTCAATTAGATTCTAAACATAAAAAAACAATGTGAGTAACAGGAAACATTACCACACAGTTTAATAGTGTTTTCTGTTTTACTCACTGTTTCCTGCAGTGACATCATCTGCACTGCATGCCCAAGCTTTATAAGTTTATAACATGATTCACATTTGCTCTCAAAACTTAAAACTCACAAGTTATGCATCAAAAACATAAAAAGAAAACAAATAAGTTTCCTGCAACTGGTTTGAAAGGCTTATGTTCAAACTTGAGCACAGTGTTTCAGGTCACCAAAAACCACA
>JARVGW010000247.1:5284490-5300739 GCA_031762495.1 Anablepsoides rubrolineatus
TTATTTAAACAGGCAAAACATTAAGAAAAACTTCTTATTTACAATGTCAGCCTGGTGGGTACCAGAGACACCCATAAAAAAAACTTAGGTTAGCAAAACTGGCAGTGTGCTTGTAGTATTTGTTTGCAAAGCTGAAACAAAACCCACTAAAACTGAACATTTGAATTATTTTTATTTTATATGTTATATTTTATTTTGTATTTTTCTTTAGTTTCTGTTCAAAATGTACAAAATATGCAGCATATTGTCCAGAAACTCTTCAGAGAATTTAAACACACTTTGGTCTTGTAGGGTGGTACTGATAAACAGCATGTGTTGCTTCTGCATCGTCAGAACTGTAAAATGAAGCTAGAAATTAGTCAGAAGAGACGTCCTCACAACGCAGACATAGAAATACTGGAGAGTGTTGGATTTTATTGCAGCAGTCATAAAATGTATCATATCCATCAGGCAGAGTCATAGAGTGTGAACTCCTTTAAAAATGTGACACAAATTAAAAACAATCCAGAAGTCTCAGGGTAGGATTCATCTGTATTTGGTTACAAAAGTGTGTGCTTTTAAACTGGCTAAACACTTTAAAAAACATCCTTATTCAAAGTTAAGGTAAGGTTGTGGTTTTAAACAGAAGTAGAGTAAAAATAAGTTTTTTTAAATAAAAAAACCCTGCTTCATCTTGTGTTCTGTTGTGGCATTTTCTGGAACTTGAAGAAAAACAGGACAAACAGTCTGTAGAAGAGAGTCTTTTCTTAAGTGATCAGTAGCTTTTCGTTGTTGGAAACATTTGCGTTGCCACAAACTGCCACCACCACTCAAACCACACAGTACGGCAGATGCACATTAGGGCCTCATGCCTCCTAAGTTTGAAGCTTTACTGTAACTCTCCGCTCGACTTTTCCTGGAAGTCCAACACCAGGATTCACCTCCTCCAAAATGCCAAGAAAATAGCCGGCTGCTGTACGAATTTACTATATTTTTGTCCTGTTGGTACAGGAGCATCATCGACCCAGCAGGGAACTCTTCCTCTTTCTCTCCTCACGTCTGATTCTGTGTCGTTCAGTTCATACACAGGGAGCAGGAAGTGATTAACAGTAAAAGATCAAAGGCGGCGGTCAGGATAAACATTCTTCCCCAGGACCCTACTCCTCCAGGGTATACAGCGCTACTTCCTCTTTTTACAGACCAACTGCGCCCTCCACCACCGCAGCACAGCACACACATTGTCGCCACATGAGGAGCTGACCCACACAACACACAATCTGTGTCTGTGTGTGTGCGATGGAAAGGAAGAAAGTGGGGTGGTGTGTTTATGTGTTGTGTGGGTACATGCATGACCCCTGAGAGTTGAGGCAACGCAGAGGCTGAATTTAAGGGCTTGAAAATTATTATGTTGTTATGTTGTGCAGGCGCGCAGAGCAATTGAGAGGCTTAGCTTATGCTAATTTCCCACATGCCCCTCAGAGGTCCACAGCTGTTTTGCTAAAGGACTGCTGTTGGGGAGTTGATTATTGTGGGTTTGTGACCCGACCAGCTGCAGGTGTACTAGCAAAGGCAGAAAGCGCAGGAAACTCTGTCTGATGTTAGCAGAGAGGGGGAGAAAAGAACATTTGACCTCTAGCTTTTGTGCTTTTCAAGTATCGACCAGAAAAGACACATTTTGACCAAACAAATACATCCTGTAGATAAAATGCTGGCCTGAACCTTGTAGCTCTGCATATAAATGTTTTCAGTATTGCTTTCAGTGTCAATGTTCAGAATCAAATAACCATCGCTCCACTTATGAATCCAGTGTGAACTGCTTGATCAGCTGTCAATGAGTTCCTTGTTCAACCCTCCTCCCAAACTCCAGGTGAAATATAACCTCCTCTGAGCTCAGCGGATGGCAGATCACAGACCCTCCAGATCTCAAAGAGACAATTATCCTCAATTGAAGGCTGTCAGGAAGAAGAAAAAGAAAAAAGAACTTCACAAGTGATGCAGGGGTCTTTCTTTTCATAAGAGGTGGGAGACTAATCTGTTGAGTATGGGGGTTTTAGAAGTGACCAGAGAATCCTTTAGCAAGACCCTGTTTGAATAAATAGCAGGACAATTTTTTGGTTATCAGAGAAATATGCATGTTAAAAATCATCCACTTAGATGTTATATCCATATATTCACTCTCCAGTGAAGCCCTGAAATGTAAAAAAAAAACCAAAAAAAACAATTAAAGTGTTTGACCTTCTCACTCCTTTGAAGTTCCAGCCTCACGGACAAAGATTTTGTTGGGTTCAATAATAACTTCCACAGCCTTTGCTGTGGTAGCCACTGAGCTCTGTGTCCACATTTGGCAGTAAAAATAGAGAGGCCTCTGGATGTGTGGCTTGCTTTCACTGTTTTCACTATTTCTTTTGGCAGGCTGAGGTCCGAGCACATTACCCACAATCCGCATCATATGCAGAACCACCCGTTTTGATTTTGTGCCGACGATGCAGCAATATTTACAAATGGAAATTGAGTGATGTTGTTTTTTTTTTTGCATGTTGTTTCTCTAAACCTCTGCCAGAGGTTGGCCTTACTTTCACATTGGCTACAAATGAGTCTCGTTTGAAATGATAACCAAAATGCACACATGGCCTCAAGTAAAAGACCCACATTTGGCTTTTCTGTCTCCCATTAAAAAACATTTAATCTGATAGAATCATTTGTCTTTGTGTCTGGGGCCCAGCAAGTCCAAGGGCAGCTTCCAGCGTCTAATTGGCTGAGAGGATCGTTGACATCACAGGAGGTCAAAGGTCAGTCTGAGACAACCTTGGAGATTCTTTGGTGCCAAGTTTTTTTTTGAGAGTTGCCAGGTGTGATTTTCTTGTTGTTCTTGGGCCGATTTGAACATCTGCTTTTCACAACAACAAAACTAACACAGAAAACACAGACATGTTGAAGAAAGTTTGCAGCTTTCCCATCACACACAGTAATCCTGAAAAAACACATACAGTGTATCGATTGAAACAAAGATAGTGTTGTGTTTTAGCAAAGTAGAGCTTGACAAATCAGACATAATGAAGTCTTTATGTGAACCAAGTTATATGGAGTTGTTGATGCTATCAATGTTAGCTTCTCCTCTATTTAAAGAGCACCTACAAAACCAGTAAGACAACTTTTAGTATGTCTTTTGAGGCCTCTGTAAGCCTATATTCACACTGCAGGCAGATGTGTCCCAAATCCCGTTTGTTTCTCACCATGCAATCCATATTGGAATTTTTCTGAATGTGACAAATCAGATTTTTTTCAAATGCGACCCAGGTGTTTTCAGTATGTAGTACTAAATCTGATGCTTTTCAACGTGGCTGCAGTCTGACTGAGAATCCACAGAAACATAACATTGATCTCAGACCATATTACTGAGATCAATCTATATTTTTCTTTCATCACGTCACTCTGTTCCATAAATACACGCTGCACCAGAGCAGCCGACCTGAGGACAGTTCAACCACAGTGACCTAAACAAGCCTTGCTTCTGATTGTGCAACATTAGAATTAGTACACACATATTAATAAGTAGCATCCTTAGGCCAACTTGTGCAAGCAGCATGATGAATATGATGTCATGTCATTTTCTGCGCATGTAGGTCACATCAATGGCATAAACTGGAGGTAAATAAAGGTCACATTTAAAATATAACGTTAATGTTCATGCAACAGTCGGATTTGAGCAAAAAACTGGAACTGAGCAATAATACCTGCAGTGCTAAGTGTGTGGAAATTGCCAACTTGTACTTGTTATTTTTCAGAAAATTAATTTGCTAGAAGTGACATCATTAATGAGAAAGTATCTTGTTAACATAAAGAGTTCTATCTAAAGTTTGTTAATGGTCACAGAAAGTAGCTAAAATATAAAAGTTGAGGTAGAGTTTAGAAAGGCTATAGTTTAACGTGTAAAAAAAATATAAAACTGAGCAGTGTTTTGTAAATGACAATGTGAATTTATTTAATTTTCATTTTATGTAAATGTATCAATAAGGTAGATAAGAACCCAATTGTACTCACATTGGTATTGGCCCATTACATCAACTGCTAATGTTAATTACCATAATTATTATTACAAGTATTATTTTAGATTCACACCATGGTTTGGATTTAAATGTATCTTGTAATATTTTCACATTATATTATTTTGAAACAGATGCGTACAGATAAATATCAGGTGATGCTTGAGTACGTGCCCTTTTCCCTCTGAACCATGTCGAACTTTTTTTTATACAGTGTACCTGTGAATCATGGTTTCACATATTGAAAAGCAAACAATGTACTACCGGTGCCCTAAAATGCGCAAAACAATGTTGCCTTCACACCCTCCCTTCACCACACCCACACCCACCCTCACACGAGTGCGCGGCACTCCTGTGCAGTGCCGCTATAATTAGCTTCCTCTCAGCAGAGAACCAGGTGATGTCTAATCAACAGGTGTTTTACCTCCTAAATCTCAGATGTTTTAAACCTCACTTGCATCAACTTGATGTAGATTAGATTAGATTAGAAACTCTATTCATTTCATAAAACAAAACAAAAAATATATGTACAATAAAAATATTTATGTGTACAACAAAAAAAGAAAATACAATAAAATGAAATGAAAGGTAGCAGAGAGAAGAAAAAAATTGTATATCTGCCCCTTTTTTCTTAAGTATAAATTCAAACTATAATAATTTTAAGTTAACAAAACAAAACGTTGAATCTTTCAAAAACCACAAATTAAATAACTACATATTAAACCATATCATATTTTTTAACAGTCTAGTCTTTATCATTCTTTTAAACATGCATATTGATGTGACACTTTTAACATCTTCTGATTTATTCCACAACCTTACTCTTTGAATTGAGAACAGCTTTTTCTCTTTGCAAAATATATAATCAGCCAAATCATAGAATTTCATTAATTTTAGTTTACAAAATAATATATTATATGGATAATGGTAATGTTTTCGAGTGATAACTCTTCTAGCCCTTTTCTGTAAAACAAAAACAGGATGTGTAATAGTCTTACATGCTTTAACCCATACCTCAACACAATAGACCAAGTGTGGAACAATTAATGTGTTATACCCTATAACATATACAGAGCTTTATCATTGAACAATTTCCCTTACTTTGTAAAGCAATGCAACAGATTTAGCTAGTTTTATTCTATATGAGGCTTTTTTAACTGATTTGCTGAATTGCAATAAATTGTATCTATAAGAAATAATAAATGAAAAAGTTGATACTGTAGACAATAAGGCAAAAGAGATTAATGCTGAGTTATGTAGGTTCTAAATACTACATAAAGTATACTTTGGAAAAAGGCTTTTGCATTTTGAGTAAGAATAATTTGCTGGTTAGCATTTTTTTGATAAATATTGAAACTAAGTTCTGAATTCTGTCCCTATTGTGTAACTGACTTTGACCCCCCTGTGTTAGGGTGTTACATTTTGACCATGACAGTCGTTGAGTCTTTGTTGTAATTCATTGCACTCCTGTCACCAAGCAGTTTTACCCCAATAAACATCATATTTCATATTGTTGGTTTCAAAATTAAGTAGTTTTCACCTTAATGGCAATAAGATTTTTAAGATTTTTCTAGTCATTTTCAAATTAAAAACTGAAAACTAATTTCCATGTCTTGCATTTTAGATATCTTGCACTTCTTACTTTTACATATAGAACTGGGACAGTGTGAACATATTAGGTTTTAAGAACTATAGTTTATCCAACACAACCACTGGTTCTTTGTAAACAATATGTGACAATCAAGTGTGAACTGCTAAAAGTTTTTCATAAAAGCCATATCTCTAATGAGATTTATGCACTAAATGCAAGAAATACACAAATTTTTCCTTGGAATCATAAAATTCCACATTGGCTCGAAGTTTTGGCAAAACCTGGGCCAATTTTTGCCTTTATATAGACAAAAACCCTTCTAGTTCTCTAGAATTGTGGAAACAAATCTGAGACTAAGGAGATGGGTTCCAGACGATTGCAGTAACTCTGTGACTATTCTGAGTGAAAACTCGGTGAGCACATTTTTTGAACCTGTTCAAACTTCCTCCGGCATGAGGCCCTGCAAATTGTGCCAGAGGTAATCGAGAACTTTTGCAAACTTTTCAAAACATTTTGGAAGCTTCCTTGTGAATTCCATTCGCAATTTGTCTCCATCAGCCAGTGAGATCCGAGCTTAACTGCAAATTGTTTGATAAAAATAGACACTGTTTACTCATACGTCTTTGTTTACCTTCTGCTCCTGACCCTTAAAATAAACCTAACATGGCTCCTTTCCCCCAGCAACCCAGAGGGCTGCAGGTGGTCTGTGTGGACACCTCAGTATGTGTTGTGACCTGGGTTCATAGGTCAGACCCTCAAATGACGATCTTCCTCGCTGCCTCTAATTGCCCTGTTTATTTTTAGTCCACAGTGGGCTGTGTCAAGCTATTAAAAGAAACATGAACATGAGGCTGTCTGCTAATTACTGTTGGGCCAGGAGACCCTCACTTTTTCTGATTGCTACCACATGCTAACCCAAGGAGGAGTCTCATCTGTCATCCTCACTGTCTCTGTGTGGTTTTTCTGTTTGCAAAGCAATGTTGGATACAATGTTTTAGCAAGAGGGTGATGAAACATCTCTGCTAATGCCCTGAATATGGAAATTAAAAAGCTTTTATTAAGCCTTTGCACTTCTTTCTTTCAGTTCAAAATGTGCTAAAGTAACACATTTAGACTCATAACAAACATAGCCACAAGGAGTTAGCATTACATGGAAAAATAGAAGACATCAGTTGAAGCAGATAGTGCTGGGGAATATCAGAGATTTGGATTTGAACATTTAAGGAAGCACTAAGTAATTGGTTTGATTTGGACCTATTTGTGGTCAGAAGGAAGGTTGAAATAAAGCAGCAGACTCGGCCGGCTTGCTGAAGTTGTGAAGTTTACAATGGTTTGATTGCAGTAGGAAACTGAGTGTGAGGATTAGCACATTAGCCTGGGCAAACACAGTGCATGTCAAGGTTTAGTTTCAGGGTCTGTTAGCAAACATTATAAAAGGTAGGAATTTGTTAACAAATGAACATAAATGGAATTGAAGTTCTAGAATTCTATGAATTACATAACCTGCTTGAATGACTGGCTAGTTTTGACAGCCATTTTGAATCAGGTTGACTCTAAACATTAATTTGTTGTGAATGCACAATAAATGATCATTTTCTGAAAATATAATCAAAAACTGTGATAATGCTGTTGGTTTACTTGAACTGGTTTGACTTCAAAATTTAATCAGCTGCTGTTCGACGACAGTTTACAGTTTGTGAGTTTTATTCAAATCCATTCAATGGTTCACAAAAAGTTATTGATTGCCCTATTTTTTGGTAATCATAAAATAAACCTTTGATTCAAAATAAATGAGTACAAAATTATGGTTTATTTCAAAACTTTGTTATTTCACACTTAAAATTGGGATGATTTTTAAATTTTCAGTTCAGTTTCAAGCAGGAAAGAATGGTGGTCTAATATGCATTCCATTTATATGAAAAATAACTTTTGATGTTTCTTGTCTTGCCTTAGTTTCAGTAGGTGTTTGAGGGGACCGCTTCATGTCGGCTGTAAATCTGAAGCTGTCAAGAAGGTGTCTGGATATTGTCAGACACCACAGGCCCACCCGACTCGCCTCGCCCTGATGGATTGAGTTTCCTCGGCACCTCGATGCACACAAACCTGCAGCTTCCTGCAGAAACAAATCACCAAATGGGCGCAAATAGATATTCACTTGAGAGCAATGCATTATATTATCGAAGCCTTTAGGTGGCAATTATGTGTTGTCCTGTTTCCCTAGCAAATGGATGACTTTGATTATATCAAAGACTGAGCCTCATGGGCCAACCTGTTTGCTTTCTGCTCAAAAGAAAAGCTCTCAAGCAGAAGATGGCATAGATTTGGCAGTTTTTGAGCATATTTGGCATGACTTTAGCTTAATTTGCATGTTAAAAATGTAGATTGTGAAGCAGGTAATTTGTTTGTATAGTAAGTTATAGTTGGAAACATTACAAACTCAATCTCAGTCCAGTTCAGAGAGTTGTTTTGACAGTAAAATCTGGTCTGAAAAAAAACAATGGGTTTAGAATGTTTTCTCTCACAAAGTTAGTTACTTAGTGTTGAAAATATCTTCTTTGTTGTTTATCAGATGATAAACTGTTGTCTTAGTACAGTGAAGTGCTCTACGAGTGTGTTTTAAAATGAATTTATTTCAAACATGTAGTGAAGCTATTACAGTTTATAACACACTGATGAACATTGGATTTATTAAAATCAAACTGATACCAGCTGAACAATGACAAAACTAAATTGTCATAGAAGAGAGACTAAAGAGTAAAATTATTATAACCTGCAGAGAGATGAATGTATTTCAGCAGCATCTGGCAATAATTTTTAATAATGGCTGCTAACCCTGGTTATCTGGACCGAGAAATGTGGATTACTCTTTTTTTTATCTCAGTGCTGGAATTTCAAACTCTGCGCTTCGTGAAAGCTTTCAATTTGGAAAAATCTCAGCTTTTTCTTTGTTTTTTGGGTTTTACTGAGCTAACACCCAGCTGTTGTCAAGATCGGAAAATCTGGACTCTGTCACAAGCTTTTCTAACCACCGTTGCTGTTGTTTGTCTTTTCACCAGAGTGTAACATGGTGTGACTGTTTATGGTTGAGGTAATGTTTAAATGTGCCGTGCACATGAACAGTAAAATTCATTGCAACTTATTTTCTTTCTCACAAAACACATTTTGGTGCAAATCACAACCTGGCTATTGGCTATTTTATGTATAAAAATATTTGAACAATGTATTTCTTAATAACTCCTTAAGAATTGGGTATTTTTAGATGGAACAATTCTTTATTTTATGTAACAGCTGACAACTCTAATGAGCTATTTCTTTATCAGAGTTAGTTAGCAGCTAGCAATGGGGACCTCCACTCAAACTATTTCTAAAACCCTACACCTCTGTGCATACTAACTATGGTAGCAGCTATATTGGTTATAATCACAGTGCACCAGTTTAGCTGTGCTTAAACTCAAAGAAATTTGGGAAAATAATGAAACTCCAAAGGTAGGACCACAAAACATTGTGCTGCAGTACTTGTAACATTGACTCAGGACACAGTCATCATCCACACATGAAAGGAGTATTTTTTATCACTTTTCCCAAGCGAAGATACAGCAAACAACTATATGTTTAAATTTTATGATGACAGCTATTCTCTCTTATTTCAGACACATCACACTTAACCAGCTACAGACAGCAGAGCCAAACATTTGCTCAGTGGTGTGAGGAACACTTTCTGATTCTTAATGTCCAAAAAACACAGGAACTGATCTTTGACCTGAAGCCAGTTGGAGAGCACTCACAAGTCATCCGCTATCAAGTCATTGCCCAGGTAGATTCCTACTAATACCTTGAAATACAAATTAACAATAAACTTTGGTAGACTGGTCAGGTTGAATATATCTGCAACTCAGCTGTCTTACACAAAAAACCTGAAGTTGATGGGAGTCAAGCAGCATCCGTCACTTCAGACTATTTTCAATGAAACAGTAACCGAACAGGCCCAGAAAAATCATCCCAGACCCCACTCATATGCTTCATTCAGAGTATCAATTTCTTCCTTCAGGTCGGCATCTCAGAGTTCCCTCAAATAGACTGAACCGCTACAAGAACTCATTTGTTCCACGTTCTATTAAAGCCATAAACAGTAACAAACAGTAAATTGTAAGTTGTGACTTTAGGTAATGGTGTTTGAGATTTGAAACTGTACTGACATGATTCTTTTATGTATTTATTTCTGTTGAAATGTATTTATTATAAAGGGTTTTGTTGTGTGTGTGTGATTGTAATGTGATGTGGTTTTGGACTGTGTCGCAGTCAGGGTCTGTACCCAAGACAATAGCACAATAAAGTTAATCTTATCTTATCTTATCTTATCTTATCTTATCTTATCTTATCTTATCTTATCTTATCTTATCTTATCTTATCTTATCTTTTGACCGTTAGTGTTACTTTATGTACAGGGCAATAATATTTGCTTTCATATATAGGCTACAATCTACATACCTGAGCTTGTTTGACAGTTGTGGTAATATTGACTTTTCAGGGTGTGGATTGGGTGTCATCCGCTCGCTGGAAGCCATGGGGCTCATGTGATGTGAGGCCGTTGGTGTCCCTCTGTTACCACCCAGACAGCTGCTGCTGGAGCCCCAGGCCACCTGTGGAACACCTCCGCACAACAAATCCACCTGGAGGTGTGCCTCATGGCTCCTGAGAGCCTTGCTGGCAGCTGGAATGCTGGTTTCGAGATCTGCTCCAACACCAACACGGAAATCTAGGAAAACCAACATTTGAAAGCAAAGCTCATTAAATCAGTCACACTTTTTATGTGTGCCTTCAATGTGCTGCCACTGAGGAGGCCCTCTGCTAATAAGGCTGCATTAAGTTATCCATAGGCTAGAAAATAGAAAACTGCTGTGTTGCAGTTGCATTGGTTTCACATTGTTGAATAATAGCCAAACCACTAGAGCATAAAAAAAGCTTACAAGGCTGCTGGATTATAGCATGAAACTCAAGACTTGAGTGCTCCAGACCTGGTCTTTTTCCAAAATGTTCAAGTAGAATCAGCAGTTTGCTTCTGCAGGACACTCCCTCTACCATGTCCTAATCTCCCTGAGAAACCAAGGTGTGACTCCTGGGTGAAAGGGTCGCTGCCCCCTTAGCATTCCTGACTTGGCAGGGGGGCAAGGGTTGGGTTGTAATAGAGAAGCAGAGTGAAGCATTGAGGTAAGCATGGGCATTGTGTGTCAAGGGGAGGTGACTAGCTGGGTATGGTCATTTGGCTTTTGTAAGTTTTCTGTGTCATTGTTGGTCAGACTTCATTGAGCATTCCTCCTGGCTCTGCGCTGAGTGCGCAGTGAAGAAACGTACCAGCAAGAGGGGGAAAAGTGACAAAACAAATGGGTTTCTAAATCTTATGGGAAACAATGGAAGGTGTCCCCCTTGAGCCAGTTTGGGCTTTTGTTGCCTTTAGGGCTTTGAGCAGAAAACCGCTTGACAATATAAGCAGATGGGTAGAGACATGTGAGCGACCTATGAAAAGTCAACCTTCAGAAACATTTAAAACTGTATTTAACTCTCAAATTCACTTTTAAATGGAATTTCCAAACAAACTTAAACAGGAAAAACATTTTCTGAGAAAATGCAGCATGAATTATTAGTACTGAATGACTTATTTAAAGGTTTTGAAGAAACTGAAATGGGCTTTTAAAGTGAGGACAATCAAAACACAAGTTAAAATGAGCAGAACAGTGAAAAGATACAAAAGCAGAGTAGACACTAAAAGCTAAAACACACAAAGCAGTGAATAAAAGCTAAAATTAACTGAACAAGGGCAGAAAGCTGAACTTAGTAAAACAATAGCAAAAAGCTGTAGTCACCATCTAAAATGGCCAGTGAAGTTCCTAAAAGCTGAAATGAGGAAAATCAAAGTCAAAAGCTAAACAAGGAAATATTGTTGCAGAAAGCTAAAATTTTCCCAATTGAAGCTAAACGGAAAATATTAGCTAAAGAATTGGTAAAAGCTAAATGAAGCCTATAAAGATAAAAACAGAGCCAGTAAGCTGAAGTAATGTATATTTGAAAGAAAACAATGTTTAGAAAAAAATGTAAGATATTTTTTTTATGGGGAAAATGTTTATAAAACAAAATTAAAATCTGAAAAGTATAAAAGTTACAAATACCAAAAGTATGGTAGTCCCACACTAATCAAGCTTCAGACGAATTTTACTCATCTCTGTATATTTCTGTTTTTTAGCTTGTAAAGCAGATCTTCTACAACTTTCCCAACATCACATGCTCAGCTCATCCCTCTCAGGGTGTTTTTTTTTTTTTTCAAAAGATTACAGGTAAACGGGTTGTTTTTGCCTAAAGCCTAATGTCACTGAACTATGGATGCGTTTGAAGTACTAGCCCCTCCACAGCCCTGCGAAGCAGTTACATATTTGAGTATGAGGCAGGATCAGTCATTTTGCCGCTGTTATCACTACCAGTTTGTCATGTCTGTTGAAGCTCAGGTAAAAAGGTACGCCGAAGGTTACTTTCCTCAGGTGAACGCTCCTCAGGTTCTGTCATTGCCATTTGAAAAAAAAACCCTAAAAACTAAATGAGTAGCTCCCACAAATTGATTTTAGGTTCTTTGCTTCATGAAAGTGACATATCTACTCAGTAGCCTGTGCATTCCAAAATACTGTGCACTTATCTACTGTTTGCATGCAAATATTGTCTTTTTTAAAGTTGCATGCTTTGTAGAAAAACTGCTAGAGCTCCATCCATCAGATAAAAATTCAATTTTTTTCGAGGGGTGAGGGGAGTCATGCACATATATAGTTCGAAAATTTTGCTCGAGGCAAATGTCTATGCAGTTGCCAGGCGGAGATTTTTCAAGTCAGACCCTGGAGAACAGATTATGACTAATGAGGTCCAACTTAATGTGACTGGAGGAGGCAGCTGGCGAGAGGAACAGGCCTCGGTTTGAGCCTTTATCATGGGATCTCTTCACGAGCCAGACTGAGGGACAAACCCACAGGAAATACATCACAGCTGACGCCAGGCACGTCTGCTTTCAAAGTCAGCTACACGGACTTATAAGGAAGTCTGGTAAAAGAAAAAGACATTTGGGGGAAATGTTAGCTGGTTACTTACAGTTAAATATTTTAGGGCGCTTATCCTCTTCAGTTCATGTGTAATCAAGTATGAATATCAAAGCTTAACCAGCATTCACACAATATTTTTACTTCGACTAATTATTCACTTGTAATTTGTATAAAATAATTTTTAGAAGGCATAGCTATTAAACAAAAATGCCTAAATATTTTTTTACATTCAGAATCAGAGATGCATAAAACTTGTGCGATTTTTAAACGCTTGTGATTCAGATGACCTTCGGCTAATACCGCACCAAGTTTTAGTTTAATATGAATAAAACCGACTGAGCTGTAGTCATTTAGTGTTTGATTATCTGTGGCAGCCATCTTGAACCGGGTTGACTCCAAAAGGTAATCAGTTATAGTTGTGCACATCATCTAATTACTGAGAATTAAAATCCATCTGATGCATTGTGAAATATTTTGCTAACAGACAGACACATGAAGAGACAAATATGTGCACCTGCCTTTCATGGTGTTTGGTATAAAATCAGTTAAATGTATTCCTGCTGAGAGGTTCAGTCCCCTGCGTGCAGTTTTGTTGTCCCCTCCTGCTGTTTTATTGAAACCATCTGATGCTATAGTTGACAAATAGAAATAAGTTATCAGTAATTGCTGTGCGGCTCTGATTCTGTGGCCCAGAATCAATTATTATGACTCCCCAGCGTTAAATCCCTGGGTTGCTTTAAACACAATCTCCCTGTAGGTAAATCATCAGGACTAATTGAGACCTGGGGAGCTTGGTTGAAGGTGTTGTTTGGGTGTACCACAACCTCTGTTGGATGTTTTGCCAGCACAGGTGATGATATTTACTGAAGTTATTTTAATGCTGTGCAGAAACCGTGCCAGGCATCGTCTTAGTATGAGCAGTGACAGTCTGTACATTACATTTTCCATGAAAATCCCCCAAATCTTGCGTTAGAGTGATGATGAAAGAGCAGCAGGTGTGGGGAGAATCCAGGACCCACCCAGTTTGGCCTCACCACCCCCCTCAGTCAGCTTATAAGCTGTTACCCATTGTGTCCTGGGTGCTGAAAAGGAGCAGAGGAACAGGACAATTATGACATTAAGCCTGGGTGGTTGAGCAGCAGTCCCAGCTGGTGGAAGCAGAAGGGAGGTATGGGCGAACGGAGAGCGGCTGCTCCCACAGGAAAGCAATCCACCACATGAGAGTCTACGTTGTGTCGTCATCAGACTCTGTTCAGGTCATTAGATCAGTTCATCAGAGACAATCAGATCCAGTCCTTGATATCAACTGTCATTTTAAACTAAGTTTAATTCTGTTTTTATCATTGCAAAAGGCACATTAAAAGTGGACTGATCTTCAGGAAACTCAACAAAGTTGTCATTGGACATACAGAACAGATTACCTTTTGGAATCACTTCACTTGAAGGGTTAGGGTTAGGGTTAGGGTTAGGGTTAGGGTTAGGGTTAGGCACCTGCCTGATTTTGTTTAACCAATTAATGCACACTTTCTGTAAATCATATAAACGTCATTTCACTTCTCAAATATCACTGTGTTTGTCCCCTATATGATATAGTTAACTGATTTCTTTATCCAAACAATCAATGATTTATAAAGGTAAATCAGGAAAATTAACAAGGCTACCCAAACTTTCGCACCCCACTGTATATAGTGTGTAATATAATTTACAAGTTTTAATTAAAGCAAATTAAATGTATGTTTTATCAACATAAAATGATCTGAGTTTAATACTCAGGCATGAAAGACAGCAATGCAATGGATGTAAATAACACCTAATTCATCACCAGGTTGAACTTTTGTGGCGTTTTAAAAAGAGATGTTTCGCAAATAACCTTTCAAACTATTTTCTCTATTTTATTCATTTTGACTGCTGATATTGTTTCCTAAACGTAACAAATTGTACAAAATATTCAGTAATTAAAAAAAGCAAAGGACTGTACCAAACCTGTGACACTTAGTATAAAAGTTAACAGAACTTGACAAATTTCAATTGGTGGGCTAACATCAGATAAAAAATATATTCCCTGATTTGAGATTGATTTAAAACAGGGGAAAAAAATCTTGAGTTTTATTGTGACATTTTCAAATATTAATGTATTTATAAAGAATTCTTCAGCCAAAGGGTTCAATCAGCTTTATTACTAAAACATTTCTCATGCACCTAATAGCATGAACAAAAGCTTTATATAAACTGTGGGTGCAAGACTTCGCGGCACACAAAAAGCAAGTAATACCTGATAGGTGGGTATTGTTGCTGCAGTTTGGATTTGGCAGGAATGAATGTAACACCATTTTTTATGTACGCATATACATTAAACCGTGTTAAAACAGTTTTTTTTAAGAGCATCTGCTAAGGCAGTTAATTACATTATACTGCTGAGAGCAGCATGTGTACATTCAGTGTGCTGAGGGCTACATGTGTACTCACATGAGTTATGTTCAGCAGTTATTACTTTCTCCAAATACTTCTAAGCTGTTAACTTGGAAGAGCTGACTTAGTTGTGTGATTTTTGTGTTCAAAGCAACTGCAAAAGTGTTTATAAAGACAATACCATATCTTCTAGGAGCTACATCCAGGTGTTTGTGTCTCTTGCATGATCGCCCTGTCCTCTAAACTCGACCACTTGGAAATCAAAGCAGAGGTGTGTTGTTCCCCCTCTCCACGCTCCACAGGAATGTCACGGGAGAACGACCCCGCGAGAGGCAGTCCACGCAGCCCCGGGACAAAGCCGAGCCACCTGAGAGGAGTCGTTTGACTAGGGTTAGGGTTGAAGAGCTTGATTCTTGGACCAGAGGTTATCACATGTCCGAGACAGAACCTGTAACACTGTTGAATCAGAGCTCAGCTGTGTGCCCTGGTTAGGTTTCAACACCAATAAGGTCACAAGATTATTATAATACTTTATTCATTCACTTTGAATGTATATTAACATACACATAATATATATTATAAATACTATAAGAAGTTGCAGTACACCACCTCTTGTCTATAACTCTGCAAATTATATTTTCTCTGATATTCCTAGTCGATGTAGATGACAGTGTGATTTTAAAGTCATCAGCTGAGCACAATTCAAATGTTATTGAAAAAAACTCCCAATGATCACAGCGTTAAAAAATAAAACTTAAAATTACAAATTATTATACACAACAGAGTTTCTAAACATTTTATTGGGTCATCTGTTGAATTAGCATCAGTAAGGAGGTCATATTTACTGAAACCAAAAGCTACTTGAGTCAAAAACATCTTAACATGTTAAGTTACATTTTAACTCAGGGTCCGTTGAACTGGTGAGTTCTTGGAGAGTTCCTGCATGAATTTCTTTGCAGGACATCAGAATAGCCTCTCAGAGCTGTTGTTTAGGTCTGAACTGCCTCCCACCATCAGAGATGTTCGGCTCGAGGCTCCAAAGATTCTCAATAAGGGTTGAGGTCAGGGAAGAATGGAGAGCCACACCATGAGCTTCTCTCATTTGAATCAGCCACAAATCTCTTAACAGTACAATGAACACGATTAGTTTA
>JARVGW010000247.1:5312384-5329856 GCA_031762495.1 Anablepsoides rubrolineatus
GTGTGTGTGTGTGTGTGTGTGTGTGTGTGTGTGTGTGTGTGTGTGTGTGTGTGTGTGTGTGTACATGTTTTTGCTACATCTTAGGGACCATTTTCCAGACAAACATCCCTGTGAGGACCCAGTTCTCCTCATGGGGACCAATACCACTTACCATACCACCACTTTATTTCTAAAGCACTTAAAAAACAACATAAGAAGTGCTGTACAAAAGTACAAACACAAAACACAAGAATAAAACAATAGGATAGGTATAGGAAAATAGAACTCAAAAATGCCTGGTCCCAACAGATGCTGATTTTAGATGGTGTAGTGGGGGGGGGGGGGGTTTAGGGTAAGGGTTATGTCTGGAAAAAGAATGGGAGTCAATGCAAAGTCCCTACGAGAATATAAAACCAACATGTGTGTGTGTGCGTGAGGGGGATGTCTGAGTCAGCAGGATGCTGACTGATTATACCTGAGGTTCTCATATAAATACAGTCATGTGATCGGACCTTTCCAGGAAAAAAAAGCTTTCACGTCAGAGGGTCTGATGTGAGACATCAACACCTTGACTTTATGGACTCAGATTATTCCTCACAGTTTTCACTGTTTTTTTTAATCTGGGCCTTCATTTTGATCTGTCATTGACACAAGTTTAAATCTAAATATGAGCTGATGTCTTCTGCTTTCTGCCAACAATTAACACTGATGATGAGTTCAAAGCTTGAAAATAGGAAAACACAAAATATTACTTGAAACCTGTTTTGTTCTTTATTCAGTATAAAGATTTATATTATATTATATTATATTATATTATATTATATTATATTATATTATATTATATTATATTATAATTTTCCGTTTTGACATTGTTTTTATTTCCTGCTTTTATTTTTTCTGTGTTTTTTAATTCTTTTTAATTTTGATTGAGATTGTTTTTGTAGGCACTGTGTTGTTGATTCTATACAGCATTTTGGTCTATGGTGCAAAAATGCTTTACAAATAAAGTTGGATATTATATTATATTATATTATATTATATTATATTATATTATATTATATTATATTATATTATATTATATTATATTATATTGTATTAGCCTGAGGCCTATGGTCATTTTGACACAAGGGTAGCAGGAAGCTTAACTAAATTTTGTGTGCATTATTGTTCATTGTTTTATGTATTTACAGTATGTATGTTCTTTTTTTACATGATGCCTTAAAAGATGAAAACATATAATTGACTGAGCCCTTATTTTACTTTTTTTATTTGAAATTTAATAGAATTCATTTACCTTTAAAATGGATTTAAAAAATACTAAGTAAACTGTCTAAAGTAAGAAATATTTTTATTAAAAATAAATAAAATAACAATATAATTGTTAAACAAACTTGGAAGCTTTTTATTTTATTTTTAGTTTTTGTTAGTAATACAGATTAAATTAAAAAATATATATTTTTGCTTTCAATATTGAAACACAAAAAATGCTTCCAATCTACATTATACATGAAAACATCAAATACAATGAAAAAGGTAAAACTGGGCCAACAAAATCCTTTAGTTAACAGCAAACAAAAAAAGATCTATCTGACTGCAAAAACTCAAGTTTTTTACGAAAAACAGAAACATTTAAGGAAACAAATAATACTCAGAGCAGGTAAAAAAAAAAAAAGCAAAACAAAAGAATTTCCCTTTCATTTACATTTTAAATAAAAATAAATACAAAATTAAATGCAAGCTTTAATAAACCCCCTCACATGACTTTGGATCAACTCATCAGAGAAAAGTACATTCATACAAAGAAACAATTAGTTTCTTTATTTTTATTAGTCAGGCTGTAAAACATTAGTTCTGCTTAAGCCAAGAAGCTCGATGAAGATGATGATGTTGATGATGATGATGTTGACGTTGATGATGATGATGATGACTGTTATGAGGCAGCTTCCTTTATCCTGCTGAACGTGGATGAACTCCGGGAGGAATGAGGCTCGGGCCGTGGAGGAGTGCGTGAAGGCGCCCAAAGGAGAGATTAGGGGCAGCTCCTCCTCTTCTTCTTCTTCTTCTTTTTTTTTTTTTTTTTTTTTTTGCCTGGAGCACAAAACAGTCATAGAAAAAAATGTAAAAAACCCTTTTGTTTGCGTTGGCTTTGTTGATGTGACAACACTGACAGCCGCGTTGACACCTTCATTTTTAAACAGAAAAACAGCCCAAAAAAAAAAAAAAACCACGAGGAACACATGACCCCTCGCATATAATAAGAAACCTGTTAGGACCCCGTGTTGCTTTTGTCCTTTTATTTTCCCTCATGTTTTGTTTGATCCTGCAGGTCAGCTTCTTCGTGACGAGCAGCTTGAAACGTGCATGGCTCTTGTGATGCGGCGATAATAACTCCTGTTGTGGCCCTTCCACAGGATCCCCAGGACCCCAGCTCGGGCCCCCCACTCAACCCCCCCTAGCAACAAGAGAGTTACTTGTAGAACATGACGTGCCAGAAAGGGAAGATCACAGCTGCGGCAGTTGCATGGGAATGTGCTTTTGGTTTGTACACAAAAGAATGCTGTCACTCCGCATCAAAGCAGCCTGATGGACAAACTCAACTGGTGTGTGTTTGCGTGTGTTTGCGTGTGTGTGGATGTGCGTGTGTCAGAGAGCACACCTCTGTCAAACACACCTCTCCAGAGCTTGTGCCAACTTCGCAGACGCCAGAGAGTCTGACCTGCGTGGAGGACTGAGACTGTCTACCTTTTGCTCCGTGTCTGTTTGTGGAAATGGGGCAACAACAGCGAGGACTCATCCCTGCCCCGTGACTGCAGGGCTCATCTTTGTTCTTCTCCCAGAATACTGACATAATTACAAGCTTTAAGGAACCTCCTCACCTTTAGTTTTCCCCCCCTACATTCTATGTCCCAATCATACATCTTCTCTGTAGTTGGCTTTTTTTTTTTTTTTTTGGCTTTAACACTCAATCTTCAGGAGAAAACACTCACTTCTGTGCTCGGGTCATGTGAGGCTGTAAACTTTATGATCAGCAGCATTCTGATCAAAACAAACTATCAGCAGCAGCAAGAGTTTAGCCACAAGGCAGAACTTGTTGCACGAGGGCCCCCCCCCCCCTTCTTTTTATTATGACTGGATCTTTTTTTTTTTTTTTTTTTTTTTACAGTGATAATAATTTGTGTCTGTGGCCTGTGGGGGGAAACGGTGAATTGCAGGCCATTCTTTAATGCCACCACGAATCCCAGCCGTTGCAGACATGACCAAAATGACGGGGTTGGACGGCGGCTGGAGCCACCAAACGTTCTGTTTGCAATTTGACTGCAGCTCATGGTCTATGATTTATCTTCGATGAAAAGTGAAGGGTGTATTAGACTCTGCAGTGTGGATCCAGTAGCTGAGATGACTTTTAGTTTTATTGGTGATACAGTTTTCAACTCCTCCAGAGTGGAGGGAAATACACAGTTGGATGAATTTAGAAAAACATGCAATATATATATATATATATATATATATATATATATATATATATATATATTTGTCTTCATTTCTAAATATTTTCCACAAAGAAGTTCATTTGGATTCAAGCTTCATGCATTTGTGTTGAGCAGCTGGGTGAAAACATCCAACTCACTATTAAAGACTCACTAATATTTACACAGGCTTCCTGTACAATCTTGTCCCGATAAGACTAATTAAATTGCTGAGGTTAAGAACGAGGAAACCTGGACTGAACTCGAATTGAACTTGTTTACTTTCTTTTGTGCGCGCCCTTCTTTTAATTATTCTCTGCCACATTAAAGAAGATCTAATTGGAACAGATTAGACAGAAAAAAAAACCAATATTACTGCAGGTATTTCAGTTATTTAAACACAGTGTTTTTATTTTTGTTTTTGGTGTTTATGTTAGGCTGAAATAAAAGTGACTAAATTATAGAAAGAAAATTCCAAGTTTTTCCTAAAAAAATGACAAATGTTATTTTTAAATTATTTAACAACATAGATTAGGTGGAAAAAAAACATTTAAATAAGCTGCCACAGTTTTCTGAAATAGTTTTTATAAGACTTAAAATTCTGTGAACTGATAATAAAATTTAAATCGATTTTAAAAAAGCAGGAAAAAAATATATTTTGTTCACTGTGAGTGTTTTTGATTTTGTTGTTGCTCTGTTCAGTTGTTGAATAAATTATATTTTTATTGTTTCACATTATGTTTGTTGGATAATTTACTTGTTCAAAAACGTTTTTAATCTCAAGAAGACATTTCACTGGATAAATAAAGGAGCTACAAACAGGATTTTTTTTGGGGGGGAAATTACAAAGTTTGTCGTTTTAATTAAAATAAACACATCAACTTTGACAACTCTTTTTTTAAGTTAAGCTTTTTTAAAGATAAAGTTAAAACAATTTCGCAGCAAATAAAATTAAAAATCAAACAAATAAAAAAATTAACCTAAACAATTCATTTGAATTTTATTTGACTTTAATTGTTAATTAACATGAATTCACTTTTATAACGAAATTACGCAACAACGTGAGTTTTAGCTTCATGTCTTGAAGTTTTAGAAACTGACTGATTTAATATTGAAACACTAAAGAAAACAATGTTTTGCACTGATGATTCCCCCACCCCAGCAGTAAATAATCAGTTTATTTCATTTCATTTGTATTTAAGTAGTGAGGGTCTACCTGCACTAGTGGTGTGTGTTGATGGGAGGAGGTGCTTGCTGTCTGCGGAGCTTCATCTCCTCTCTGATGAAGGTTAATGGAGGAGCTCTGGTGACAGCCGGCAGCTCATGGACCAATCAGAGAGCCCGCTGATGCTCGGCTGCGTGTGTTTGAGCCTCTGCAGGCAGCAGCTCTTTGAAGAACCGTGTCAGCTCTGATGTAAACCGGGATACCATTCGCTTTTATCCGCTGTTTTTCCCCCCTCTCTCTCTCTCTCTCATCCCGGAACACCCGCGAACATGCGCGGCGGGACCTTTTACCGCGCGGATTTGCTTTTCGCCGACTTGTTTTGGTTGGATTCAGCCGCGGATTTGTTCTTGTTCTTCTTTGCTTTGTGACATGAATCTTTCTTCAGAGCGACGCCTTGATGGACTTGTGTATTAGCTAATGATGTCTATGGGTTTCGTGTCTGACAATCTGAATGGCTCAGATCCCTCCAAATCGGCCTTCCTAGAGTTTGCGCACGGACACCCGGCGCACCAGCAGCACTCCCCGGGACTCTCCCACATTTATCCCGTCCATGGCTTACACGCTGCCGGCCATTCCCAGCATGAAGGTCCCTTTCCTGCAGGCAACTCGTCCTATGGCCCCTCTTTGGGCTACGCCTACCCAGGCCCGGTGAACACTCACCCCCCATCCGCCTACATGTCCTACCAGCAGCACAGCAGTCTGTCCCACAGCAGGTTAGAACGGACAGGTATGTGAGACCATAAACTCAGGGGCTCCTGACTCTCCCTAAATACCACAAAGGTCATTTATCATCGCTCCTGTGCGTAATTACGCACAAGACGCGCTCCTTTTCTCTTCCACGGTGAGAGAAATGCTTCATTTTAACGCACACTGGGTCAACAAAAATAACTTTTTTGTTCATTTAAAATACACCATAATCATCATTTGAAGAAAAGATTAAACAAAATGGGCATATATCAGTCAAACAATAATCCTTAGGCAAATTTGCCCCGCGACTTGAAGACAATCGTGTTACATATATGTGCCATAATATAAAAATAGAGTATCATTTCTTTTACTAACCTTTATCTTAAGTTATGACCTGTGTAACCTGGGCCTAACGTGCTTTTACCCGCTTTGTTTGTGCTAATTAGCTCAGTCCGGAACAAGAAGCGATTTTTTAAAAGCCTGTGTGTGTCCTGATTTATAACAGTTTGAAAAAAAAACCGTGTTGCTGTCTTTGTGGAGAGGAAGACTGAAAGCTTTATTCCTCAACTAAATACCGAACCTATAAATCTGCTGATTAACGCAGAGATGTCACCTTGGAAGGCCTCAGTCCTGCGGTGGATTGCAGGATTTTAGGCCCTCTTGAATTTCAGACACTTTATTTATTTGTGTCTGTGTATGTAGAATCTGTAAAGTTTAAATGTTTTCATGTCTGATTTATTTATTTATTTAGTCATTACCCAAAACTCTGTTTCCTGACTTGAAACTTTTTCCTGTTTCTCCAGATCGAGACAAGTCCTCGGTGTCTGAGGACAGGGACGTCCGACTGGTGAACGGAAAGGGCAAAAAGATCCGGAAGCCTCGGACCATCTACTCCAGTCTGCAGCTGCAGGCTTTACACCAGCGCTTCCAGCAGACCCAGTATCTGGCCTTACCGGAGCGCGCAGACCTGGCGGCCAAGCTGGGCCTCACCCAGACTCAGGTGGGACTTTGAGACTCTCCTCGGCTGAATATCACTGCGTCAGTTTTCAGGCTGCCAGTCTGTCTGTTGTAGCTAATTGTGTATTTTTTTTATTCCATTAAAATAACTTTGTAGGGAAAGAAAGGAAAAAGTGACTCAGAGGATGTTAAAAGGGAAATATTTTTTATTGTGGGATCACGGAGATTTTGCGCATCAGAGAGAAAGTCAATTGTTGCTCAATCCTTTAATGCATCCTTTATTTACTGAACTTACAATGTGGCTTCTGTTTTGTTTTGTTTTTCGTCAGTTTTGGTCTTTAAAGAGACCTGACTGAACAGACAAGCACAAGAAGCTAAACTAATATGTAAATAAATATTAATAATTTTTTTTCTCAAGTTTGGATTCTAAAATAGGTCACATTATGTGAAAAAATTATGTTTATTTCTTTGCTTTCTTGCTTTAGATTTAAAATGCCGTTTTATGGGGATAGGAGGATTCGCAGGTGTATGATTACATGGCTACACGTGCACGCGCGCGTTCCATACCGGGATGGACAGGTGCATATGTCGGACGCTCCGGCAGGTGTCCGCGCGCTTGTTGTTTTACTCGAGTTTTTTTTTTTTTTGTCCAAAATGAAGATCCAGATAAAGCGTAGATTAGGAGTTGAGCATGAATCCTCTCCGACACCTGAGCCTCCTGCACCACTTCAGTCTTAATCCCCTCTAACAGCTCCTAACACTCGGCTCTTATTGACTGTCATGCAATTACCTCTCATTTAGACTCTAAATGTTGTTTGTTTGTTTGTTTGTTGTTTTTTATTTTTATTTTTTGTTCTGTTTGATTTGACCAACAGCACTGCTTCTGACCTGATTTTTTATTTCTTCATTCTGAGTTGATGTATAAATATATATAATAAAAGTCGTTTTTCTCATATGAGGCCTAAATTAAAAAAACAATCTGATGGGGTTATTGGTTGTATTTCCCACCACAGTGATCAGTTTATTTATTTTTCCTCTCTCTTTGTTTTCCCTGCAGGTGAAAATCTGGTTCCAGAACAAACGCTCCAAATATAAGAAGATCATGAAGCACGGCAGCGCCTCGGAGGGAGAACACCTCCACAGCACCAGCTCCGCGTCCCCCTGCTCCCCAGCTCTGCCCCAGCTCTGGGAGGTCTCCATGGCGACCAAAGGGGGCCCGATGCACCCGAACAATTACATGAACACTTTTGGCCACTGGTACCCGAACCACCACCACCATCACCACCACCCACACCAGGACCCCATGCCCAGGCCTCAGCTCATGTGAGTGGGCGGACATGTTGCAGCTGCTTGGCCTCTTTGGAGTGAAACGTTGAACTGAACTGTTTTTTTGTTTTGTTTTGTTTTGTTTTGTTTTTTTCCTCACGTGGAGCTAAATGTGTGTTTAAGAGACTTTGCTCGTGTTCTCATGGTGCAGAAATTCAAGCAGGCACCAGCAATTGTCCTGTTGAGGTTTGCTTTGTTTGCAGCTCCTTCTGCATGAAATGTGTGTGTTCGCAGCTTCACCAGACTCTGCATAAAGGAATTTTGGAAAGAACATTCTGTGTGCGTCGATTTATTTTAGCTTTACTCGAAGAAATTTGACCTTGGGACACATTTCCATGTCTTAAAAATAAATATAGTTGTTGTTATAGTTGTTTTTGCATACATAGTTCTAAAAAAAACTTTAATATTTTATATTTCATCCTAAAAAACGGTGACTCCTATGATTAATGACTGTGCCTGACTGTGCGTGCTTGTAAAAGCTTTTATGATTTAATAGTTATGTTTGGGATTTATTACTCTAGATACTTATGAAGCACTAAAGGTCAACGTTTTGATAAAATCTCAAATGTATCATCAAAAATCCCAACTTGTTTTGAAAAACGTTCATTTATTGTAAAAAAAATGGAATTTGTTTTATGTAGTTCGAATATGTCACTTTATTTAAATTTAAGGGAAATAACCCGAACAGAAAACACGAGCCCTCAGCTCATGTAGGTGAAATTAAATTATCTGAGATACCGCTTTTATGCGCAAATTGGAGTTTAACGCACGGAAATATTTTAACGCACCGTTTAAACGGTTTAACCAAATTTGAGGGGAGATAATAAAGGTCAATAGACATCTTTTTTCATCAAGAATAAGTCCTGGCATATACGAGCTAAAGGAGTCTGATAAACAATTTAACAATATTTTCCCTCCAAACTGACTTCAAACAAAACCCACTGCTGACAGAATACCATGATGAACGAGTGTGCCATCCCTGCGTCAGACCTGCGCCTGCTTTTACGCACGGATCTGCTCAGCCTGGCGCTGTTTAATCATCAAAAATCAGCTGTTTATGTCTTCCCAAACAGTCCGAGCTGATTACATGGAGAGCTGATCTCTGATTAATGGAGCTGGAAAAGCGCGTTAAAGCAACAATCCGGTGGCTTTCTTTTTACGCTTCTCATTCATCACCCTGCTGCTCGGGCTGTCTGGCAAAACCCTGGGAGCCATTTGTCTGGTGTCACACCAGGGATTTGAAAAATAACAAATAAATGCGTCCGATTTCTCTCAGACGTTTGCTCTAATATTAGCAGCTATAGATACTTCCAGGTGTTTTTTTTTTATTCGTCTTTTTTTTTCATCTCAGAGATTCTTGTAGCTCACGGCTGTTTGAGAGAAAAACAATTATTTCATTAACAAGTTTCACTTTTTAAATTAAGCACATGTCGCAGAACAACCTTTCTACTCGTGCAGCTTTGCTCCCTAGAACACTCAGCCATTCAGTCAACATTCAGTCCTTACCTCGCCTTGTCTCCAGGAGCCCCGGAGCCCCTCACTGCTGCGCCTGAGACGAACAAAGCAAGCGCCAGATCTCTGCGTTTTTTACCCTTCCAAGTTGGATTATCCCCCACAACCCCCTCTAACATAACGACAAGCATTGTGATATTTTAACATCACCTTCTTCATATATATACACCCCTCGTGCCCGCTTTTCCCTCATTCTTGATGATTATGTGCCTTGTCAAACACGCAGGCCTGGGGAGGAAGAAGAAGAAGAGGCAAGTGATGGTGTGGGGGGGGGGGGGGGCATCAGGGGAAATTATAGGCAATTTCACATCTCCAGATTAGAATAATGGCTCGTGGAGTTGGACAGAGAAGAGTAGGACCTTTCAAAGGGGGGGACCAATTATCACGTAGGCAGATTGAAGAGAAAGTGAAAAGGCTCCCTGTGTATCAGACAAGCTGAATCTGGGGGGGTGGGGGTGAGGGGTGGGGGTGGCAGGCTAGGAGATGGGTTGAAGGGTAATGATGAAGGCAGGTCTGACTGTATCAACCATGTGAATTGTCCCTGGTTATCAGATATGAGGTGTCTGATGGGTTTTAATTGCAGGATAGCAATAAGAGGGAAAATAGCTTGTTATTAAATCCCAGTGGCTCTGAATGGGTGAAAGGCAGCACAGGTCTCCGGGGTGATTATTGTTATTAACTTGAGGGATCTGACATCTCGGATAATTGTGAGCAGCTCCTCTGGTAAAGAGACTGAATGCGGTGGTTTTAGGAAAACTAGGGCTGGACTATTCTTTGGGGCTCGAACGGAGCGGGGAGGATAGTCTGGATTCAGATAAACACTGGAACAAGGACGGCACATCAGAGAGACACAAATGTGGGGCGAGCAGCTAAAGCTTTATCTAAGAGGGATGAAGTATCAGCCTGGACTTGCCCTGTCCTGGCCTGTACGAGGTCAGCCAGGGTTCATGACTCCACAGCTGTCAAAGATGCATTTGCTCCCTTCATTTCATCTGAGTTTACCACAAAACCAGAGAGCCTGAGTGATTCTAATGTGGCCCGGCCCGGCCCGGCCCGGCCTGGCCCTATAGGCCGAACTGTTGGGACAGCTGTTGGAAGTCTTTCCATGGGTGCATTACCTCTGCCTCAACCGGTATGGCGGCACTCAAGAGACAAGTGCTGACATCTCACTGTCGACTGCTGCGGGGGGGGCATGGTGATGGTAAGCGGTGGGGGTCACAGGGGCCTGGGCACCAAGTCTCTTCAGGCTGCTGTGAGGCCATGTCGCGCAGGATCACATTCAAGTTCAAAGGGTCACCCCCCCCCCCCCCCCAGCCTCCTCAGCAGCTCCACTTGTGAATGTTTCGAGATGACACATGAGGACGCGTCAACACACAAATGCAGCTGAATGTTTGTCTTCGGCACAAATGGTTCCCAGTCAAAGGGGCCCACACACACCGAGGAGGGGCCCCCACAGGGAGGTCACATGTATGCGTGATGAGATTTTATTGGTATTAAAAGGCAATAGTGATCATGTTGCCTTTGTCAAATCAGCACAGGGGGATTTGCCGGACGACTGATGCTGCGCCGACAACTGGGGTGGGTTTCAGGGACATTAAACAAACTCAGACATCGGGGAAATGGGATTAGGAGCCATGACACATTACACTGCTTGTAGCTAATTCTGAGAAAATGTGCTCGAAGCGTTGGTGCAGAGAAAACGACGCTATAGAGTTGGAAGACAGCGAGCACTAAATAACATTTGCAGCAAATGTGACAAAACTAGAAAATCTTGGTTCTGCTCAGCGTTTAAAATGTTTTCTCAAAGCCTGCATCTAGTTTCACACACAGGCAGGGTCAAATTATTATTGTTTAGTATTGTTATTGTTGTTGTTGTTGTCCTGAAACAAAACTGAGAATTGTAAGAAAAACCCATCACCCCCAAAAAATATACTGCTTCAAAAAAATGGGAGCACTTTAACAACTCAATCTCAAAGTAAATCAAACTTCTGTGAAATCAAACTGTCCACTTAGGAAGCAACATTGATTGACAAACATGCTGTCAGCACATTCAACTTTGTACAGAACAAAGTATTCAATGAGAATATTTCATATATTCAGATCTAGGATGTGTTATTTAAGTGTTCCCTTTATTTTTTGGAGCAGTGTATAAAGGTTATTTTGCATCACGTTTTAATCTGAGAATGATTTACGTAAACTTTACAACCATTTTGTCACATTTGTATCTGTTTAAGTCAGCTGTGAAGGCCTTTTAAAACTGCAGTTGTACTTTTTATTATTGTTGGATCCTGTTTGTTTCCGGCTGACATTAGTTTACTTTCGAAATGTTGAAACTGTCAGGTGTTTGGTTACACTCTGAAGTTTTTCATTTCAATATTCATTAATGAATATCATGTCAGTTTTGGCAGTGGTGATAACAGTAACATAAAAGTTTGGTGCATCAGTGTGCCTGAAGTCATTAAAACACTAAAAATAATAAGAAAAAAATAAGGACAGCAGAGTGTCACACACACACACACACACACACACACACACACAAAAAGTTTGGTTTACCGTGAGACCAAGTAAATCTTCCAGAGTTTCATCCAGCAACACCTCACTGCTGAGCGCATACCATTCCAGTTACTTAAAGCAGTAGAAAAGGTGATAAAAGCTCCAAGCCGTGGGTACATTCTCTCTCCGTGCGTAATGGCACCCTGGTGGTCCATGTGGACGAGATCCCCCAGCAGCAGCTTTAAAACATTGTCTCATTATTTTTTCAGCATATTTAAAACCTGCTTTATGTGGCCAAACACGAGCTCCAATTAGCTGCTTTTTTCCCCTCTCTCTCTCTCTGTCCTCTCTTCTCTTTTACGTTTTAATGTAATTTTCTTCATTGCTGCTGTCACAACATTCATTATGAGCGCAGTTCATCAATCTGCCACCTTTCAGCTCGTTCAGCTCGGTGTTTTCCCGCGACCTCTCTATTGTCACCCCTGTTTTAAAAATAAATCGCAGAAAAGACAGAACTGAGTAAATGTGTCTGTTGGGATTCATTTTACATGATGTAGGTTAAATGAGCCTAAAAATTTTTCTAAATTAATTTTAAAAAAGGGCATTGTTTTTATTTTACTGCACCAATGGGTGCGTCCGCCTGTGTACCCCCCCCCCCCCCCCCACACACACACACACACACACACATACACACATACATAAACCCACACAAACACCACCACCACCGTCTGCGGCTTGTTTTTATTATTAAAATATTTCTCTTATCAGAACATTAATAAAAACAACTGACTCCAACATGTCTGTATGTAGGTGCACTTTAAAAAAAGGCAGGTATCTCTGTCAACATTAAAAAAAAAACACATCAACAAACTTATATTATTATTATTAATATTATTATTATTATTAGTCAGTAGTATTAGTGTAACTGATACTTTTTAATCGCCTACACTGTAAAAATTTATTTAGAGTGCATTATTATTATTATTTTTTGTCTTAATGCAACTTTAAAAGACTCATATATTCATTGTTAAATTTTGAAAATACATTTTCATAACTTTCATAACTAATTTACAAACGCTTCCTCATTTCACCTCTAACAGTGGATCAGTTGAACAAATAAAGGATTTAAACTTGACCTAAATCCAAATGTATTGTTCAAACTTAGACGTGACACACACAGCAGAAAAATAAGAACTAATGACATGTCAGTTTAGGTCAGATATGCTAAGAATTTCATTTGAAGCCAATCATTTGCATGTGCACAATTAGATACAAACAATGGAGCCAACCAGTTGTAAAACTGTACAAATGGGATTAAATATTTAGGAGTAATCTTTCATTTATTTATCTTTACTTTTGTTTAATTTGTAAAGTTTTTTTGAGACAGTTAATTAATTTAAATCAATACAATATGATAATTTAATGTTGTCATAACTTCACTCAGCTGATTCAACAATTCAGAAACCTATTTTTACAGTGTCTAATGTCAAATATATAACTTCTGCTCTACTGCAAAACACACAAGAAAGTGATATTCTGTATAGTTTTATGCATTTTGAACTGATGTCTATTGTAAACATGAAAAAAGTTGCTTTTTGTAAAACGTTTTGCTGAAATACTCAAACGTCTTCATTGTTTACAAATGGGTCAGACACAGTAACATGTAATAATTACCACCTTTATTCATTTAACAGTAAAAGGCAACAAGTTGACTAAATTACATGAATATAAAAATGGTTTCGATAGCACCACTGTGCAGTCTTACCGGTTCCAACAAATATGATCATAGTGGTTCTGAGTATAAACACGTATTTACAACCTTCAACATCTTTGTACAAATCCTTATAAATATGTCCTGAGTTTTTATCTTCTCTACAAACCCACATGCATGATTTGACTGCAGCATGGATCAACAGCACAGTTTTTAATTTTTTTTTGTTTGTTTTTGTGTGTTTAGGCTACTTGTTTTAGAAAACTTTGCATATTCATTTACAAAAAAAAAGTTACATACAACAGAAGTGATAAATAATTTAAAAAACACGCCACAAGTCTGTTAAAATGCTGCCAAAAAGTGATTGGAAATCCCTTTATGTGCTTTTCTTTTTTTTAATAGAAACCTTGCAGCTCTGAAACATTCTTGTTGAATCAAAACCAAAGACATAAAAATAAAAAAAATTAAAAATGGTTTCATTTCAGGCCTGCTCCGGGTCCAGACACCATTTTGCTCGGCAGAGTCTATATGGGGACACTTTAAAAAGTATTGGAAAAACTGAAGCCATGAGTCCATGTTAGTATACAGCTCCCACGCTTTGCTGCGGCACTGGGTGGTGCACGGTTCCTGGGTGCTGTAGGTGGGATCCCTGCTGGTACCAGTGGCTGTTATAATCCTCCAGGTAGGGCGGCGACGAGCTGTGCGCCGGCTGCGGCACCTGGGGCCGGCTGATGGGGGTGCTCTGCGGGGTGCTGTTGTCCCACACTGCGGGGGAGGGCGGGGAGTTGCAGGCCATGGAGTCGCTGGCGTTGGGACTGTGATCCAAGGGAACTTCGCCGTTTTTGTACAACTTCTTGAACTTGGATCTCCGGTTCTGGAACCAGATCTTCACCTGCAGGAAGAAAAAAAAGATAATTAAAACTATGCACAACTATAAAACATAGAGATCTAATATCAAACAAATAAAATCAAAACACCAGGACAGAACATTTTAACTGTACTGTGACAGTGACAGGAGGAAACTCATCTGTTGTGCGTAATGACGCGCCAGTGTGCACATAAAGGACCCATTATGAACCACATTGGGTTGCCCCGGTTCACACGAGGTTAGGTATAATTAGATGGTAAAATATCAGGTCAAACAGCACATTTACCTGCGTCTGGGTGAGACCGAGTTGCGCCGCCAGCTCCGCTCTCTCGGGCAGCGCGAGGTACTGCGCCTTCTGGAAGCGCCTCTGCAGAGCAGCGAGCTGGTAGCTGGAGTAAATCGTCCTCGGCTTGCGGATTTTTTTGGGCTTCCCGTTCACCATGCGGACCTCGGGCTCTGGCTCTTCTTTCACTGTAAAATAACATAAAAAACAGGTAAATAAACCGAACTAAGCTACTTTTAAGTGAAATCAAAATTAGTTTATGTCTAAGTAAAAACACGACGTTTTTTTAATACGTGTAACCATTTATTATTATTGCAACACACTCGGTAAAAGCGTACTATAAAACACTAAATAAATTCCTTTGTCTTAAAATTTCATTTTGATTTGAAATTCCTAATTCATAAAATGAACCTCAAGTGATTTCTCTTGACTTATTATCTATAATATATATTCTTATAAAAAACAGAGTCATGAACACAACCCGCCACTAAATAAAGTTAGTTTTGAGGTTTCAAATTCACATTTAATAAGTGTTTTTTTTTTCATTATTATTTAGATTTCAATTCCGTTTAATTCAGTATATAAGGGGATCCAAACATTCATTAGACACAAGTTATTTCACTTTAAGTAAACAGAAACTAAACAAATATTTCTCTTTAAACTCTGTGGATGAAGAAGATCTACCTGAGCCCGGAGGTGAGGCCTGTAGGTGGTCTCTGTTGTAATGTCCGTACTGTCTGTAGCTGTTCGTGTAGGGATATTCAGATTTGGTGGCGTACGCTCCAGCCGCCCCCATTCCGTTCAGATTAAACTGGTGGTGGTAAGAGTTCAAGGGCTGTCCGTACGGCTGACTCTGGTAGTATTCATGGTGCGCCGCCTGCCCGCTGTAGTAGCCCATGTCCGTCACCGAGGACTCCGGGAGGGTCGGGGAGTCCTTGGAGCTCGGGTGGCAGCTCATAGATCCGGGAAGGTCGGTCAGAATGTTCGCGATCTTCTTCTCATAGCTCTGTCCGGCGCTCATGGTGACAGGAGCACTCCGGAATTATATAAAAATAAAAAAAAAAGACGAAGAAAATCCCACCTTGGATTGGAGTCGTTTGATGCGTAAAAGAAGCCAAACAAAAGAAAGAAAGAAAAAATCAGAGAAGAGCAGCTGTGCGCGCGCGCGCTCCTCTGCGCTCTGCAGGGCTTCTAGTCCACTGAAAGTCCTCCAGCTGCAGAAACTAAACTTGTGGCATCGCTCAGCCCCTGTGGCACAGAGTTATAAAGAGCTGCGCTGGAATCTGCCTTCTGATTGGCTGCTGCGCTTCTCCCCCTACTTTTACGCGCTGAGCAAAGTCTTGACAGTTTCAGCCCGCAAACCGGATTTTTCCCTCCGCTTAAATCCACATTTACCTGTTCATTTTAACAATTATGCAGGTTTTATTTGTTAAAACGCACACACAACTCAGATCATTTTTTTAATCACTCAGGATGGCGCCCTTCTGTTGCAACACATAGCTGACATGTTTTCTGAAGACTAATCCCGCAGTCAGACCGTCTCCTTAATGTTTTATGCAATGTTTTCTTAACACAGATCAACACTTTATTCAGCCCACTGAGCCGACCTCCCGCCGACTGCTTTTGTTATTCAAAGATGAACTTTATGTAAAAAAAGCGATGGAGGAGATAGGTAAGGGAAAAAAAGTTTAACTGATAACCCCTGAGGGTGAATTCCTCTGCTGTTCTTCCTGCAGGAGTATATGCAAATCAACAGCTAGAAGATGACTAAAGAATCCCAAAGTGACGTTAAATGAGTCTACAGGAAGTAAACTGTTTCAATTATTATTGTGCAATATTTTTGCTGCAAAAAACCCTCCAATTTAACATTTGCAATTTTAAAATATGTGAAAAAACTTTAAAAAAAATCTTTATGTGGATCTGGTTGTCATTTGAGGATTGCACGGTGCACAGCGCCTCCTTGTGTTTATTTTTGAAATATATCAAAATTTCCTTCTTTTAAATTAAAAAGTGCTTCACACAGTTTAAGATTAACAAACTATGTTTCTTACATCTTTAAGTTACAAGTGAGGTTCAGTTTGAGCTTTAGAAAGAAAAAAAAAACACTGAGAAGTTTCAGTTTCAGCTGAACTGGAAGCCTCATCTGTGAGTGTTTACCGCCCTCTAGTGGCCAGAATCTTTAGCGCAGATGTAGAAGGTTTTACAATTCACCAATAATATGCAAAAACAAAGAAAACATTTTTTTTAAGTACAATTGCTTGTCTTCTTAAATCCAAATGGTAAATGGACTGAACTTATATAGCGCTTTATCAAGTCCTTCCGGACCCCAAAGCGCTGTACACTTACAGACATTCACCCATGCACACACACATTCACACACTGATGATGGCAAACTACACTGTAGCCACAGCTGTCCTGGGGCGCACTGACAGAGGCAAATGTTTTTTTTTCTTTTCTTTTTTCTTTTCTTTTCTTTTCTTTTCTTTTTGACCACTCTTGCACAGTGACTGCTGGATAGAAAGAAGCTGGTTTAGATGATGGATTGTCCATAAATAAAAATAGATCATCATCTTTCTGATCCAGCCTGTCCATATTAAATATCTATTTACCATTGTAAGATTTCATATAATATTTCATTTAACTTTAACGGTTGTTCAAGAACCTTTAATATTTATTTACCAATTAAATGTAACCCAGATTCTCTCTTTTAACTTGAATCACTTCCTCTTTTCTTCTCTGATATCCAGAAAAGCTAATTACAACTTTCTTTAATAGTTTATTTTATTTTGAAAGGTTAGTTTACTTTAATGTTACAAGAATTGTTGAAATACCAACTTATAATGAGGGAAAATATGGCCCTATAGGTCAAAATTGACACAGGCAGTGGCGGATCTAGAAAATTTTCCATGGGGGGGCAAAGGAGGGGCAAAAGCTCTAGGCAGGGTGGCAATGCAGGATCACTTC
>JARVGW010000247.1:5329956-5349964 GCA_031762495.1 Anablepsoides rubrolineatus
TGGATTTTTCTTGAGGAAAAAAAGGAGGATGGAGTTTTTAAACAGATAAAGAGTTTCGGTGAGTAAAATATATGTTATTTAAATGTTTTATTATTATGTCCATATTGATGCAGTTGTTAATGTATGACACAGTTGTGGCTGCAGAAAACTTGTTAAATGTGTCGCTTCAGTGATGACTTTTATTCTGGCTTTATGAGACACCTGTCTGTGGTGCAGAGACACCTGTGGAGCAGCAGTATATTATTCAGCGTTGTGTGGTTTTTGTAGCTGTAGCTTCGTATGAATTTGTACGGATTGTCTGTAAATTATTTATTTATTTATTTATTTGCCGCTGCAGACTCCCCCCCCCCCCCCCTCCTCCCCGCGTCCGGCAGGGCAGGTCTATTGAAGGCCTAGGTGTCAAATGCACGGCCCGCCACTGCTTTTAATACTTCACATTTCAGTGGTTGCACAAGCTATAAATAGACTGAATCAAGAGAGTGTGGTTTGAATGTGTCATCTTTGCTTTTGACGGACAAAACTTTAACTTGTTGCAGGGTAATTGTTACTTTTTGTTTGCTTTCATTAAAATCCCTTCAATTGTTTGTGATTTTTGACTAAAACTACAAAAAAAAAAATGCACACACATACAATAAATTTCATGAAAAACAAAAAAATAATCTAATAAAAGTTAATTTCTTGGATTGTGAAAAAGAAACCTGTAAAAAACAAACATTGTTTCTTTGTCCTTAAGGCAGAAACCGCTCCCTCTTATAAACACGTGGCCTTAAAGCTTATCTGAGATGTAATTAACCACCATTTTAGGGCTGATATACTCACACTCACAGCAGCCACATTGAATCAGTGTGTGTTCTGCATAAATGTGGTCAAGAAAAACATGAAATGTTTCCTGTTTTGTTTTGACTTGATATTTTGCTTCACAATGTCTCCCATTCTAGTTAAAAAATATATATATTTGTTAAAAATGTAAAAAAAGTTGAACAATTGTTTTAAAACCATATTTTTTCAGAGTGACAAAATAAGGGAGCATAAATGAAGCAGCAATCACCTTATATCTGTTTGTTAATCTAAAAAAATCCTCTTGAATTAGAGAAAATGAACTGTTTTTACATTTTTTTTTAGTAAGTTGAATTTTCTTAATGGTTGAAAAGTTTGACCTCTTTCATGAATCAATGAACAGATTCAGGAGTAATCATTGGATGCACATCAACAACTTTTGAATTTAACCCAATTCAAGATAGCTTCCACAGCAGATCAAGATTAAAAAACACAAAAATGGCTCTAAATCAGTCAACCTTACAGATATTGGGCTAAAATGTGATCTGATTGTAGCTGAGAGTCATTCACACTCTAGCCTGACATCTTGTGTACGATTGATCATCACGTTTATTTCAAGGTTACAAATGCACCATTTCTCATCAGATCATCTTGGTCTCAAATTAAGTCATGAAAAGAAGTGAGCAATATGCATTCATTAATATGATTCAAGACCCATAACTGTAACTATTGCTTGTTTATCTAACCAACAACAGCTTGTTAGATAGATATGTCGACCACCGAGCTGAACTGCAGTAGTTTATTGAATTCCTTTCTCGTGTGATTTTTTTCGTCTCCCTTGTAGTTAAGAACACAGCTGAGTTTATCTGGGTGTGTTTGCCATGGTAAATGTTTGGTTTAGCCTGTCGTTTGGATCACTTGTTAGTCAGAGGAGGTGAGTTTCAACACGTCCTCAGTCGGTATGCAGCTGCCCCTTCTTCCACTGACAGCCTTTTTATGAAGAAGTGATGAGCAGAGGAGGAGTGGGGGAGGGCAGGGTAACAAACACGTTGTTGTAGCTGGATGGGACTCATGGTGAGCAGCATGGTTACTCAGGTGTAGATCATCTTCATAAAGTTGTGAAACAGTAAAATGTGATTTCAAAGTTCTTGTTCAAACTTTTGTTTTACTCATCAAGGTGGGGTCTACAAGGAGTTTTCATGTTCTGCTTGTATGTATATGGTTTTCTCCAGGTGTTTCGGCTTCTTTTGACATTCTAGAAATATTCATGTTATGTTGATTGGCGATGTCAAATTAGCTTCAGGTGGTTGTCTCTCTAGGACCCTGTGATGATCCTGACTCCCTGCAGTGGCAGCTGGAGAAAGGTACCAACCAGCTCTGTGCAACCCCTAAAAGTTTCAGATAGGAGTTAAAAATGGATGGATTACAGCTCAAAAGGTTCTCCATGCTTAAACCTTTTACACAAAGTAACAGTGCTAGTGGACATGCTAACCAGTTAACTGTTATGAACGGCTTGGTTGGTTAGAACCCCAAGATGCAGGACTGAGTGAGGGTGGCAAAAAAAGCTTTTAATAAAGCAAAAAACAAAGCGCTGACATGGCAGCAAAAAATACAAAGACTCAGGCTTGGCATGACAACAGTGAACAAGGATCTGACAAACACTGATGACACTGAACAGAATATAAAGGGAAACTAATGAGTAGAAACAAGAAACACCTGGGAGAGAAACATGAGGATCAGGTGTGAGTGGGCGGGGCTGGAGCAAAGGCAGACAGGAGGAAGAAAACATGTCAGAAAACCAGAATAAAGTCCAAATATCCATCCTGAATCCGACATTTAGGGCCAAAAACCCATTGATGGAGAGAGCACAGATGTTGTGCACGAAGGAGTCTGTCTGTCATAAACTGTAGTGCTGTAACCGAAAAAGAGTTGTGACAAAATAACGGCAGATATCAGGAGGGGTTTCCCAGGAGCTTGGCATGTCTCAATAGGGTTTTAAGGGTGTGTGCAAAAATGAACAGTGAACAACCTTGTGACTGCTGGTCAACTGTTTGCTTCATATCAAATATACTCCATATACGTCATATAACCTCATTAAAATATATATATATATGTGTTTCTAAAGTTAGATTATTATGTCTTAATTGCTGCTTGGCTGCAGCCAGCTCAGTCTTAGCCCAGATTATCAAAGCTCTTAAAGAAGGCTTTGTTTCTTTGACACTTCATAACTACTGACTTCAAAGTGTTTCTAAAGTCTCCTTTATTGTTTTCACTCTGAAGTTCAGGTTAGTCTCTCATGAAGCATTGTGTGTCTTTGTTAGCCCACAAAACTCCCGACCCTTGGAACACAGTTTTGATACATTGTGTGCTCACTGCTGGAAAACACTTTTATGTTATTTTTTTCAATTTAACAGCCAGAAAATAACAGAAGCTAGATGATTCAGTTAATTTAACCACATCTGTTTCTTTTAAATTTACAATTTTTTAAAGCATGTATAGGAAGACAAATTGAAACAAATGCATTTACAAAAACTGGAAGCTCCTCTGCCCAGACTGATGAAAACTGGAAACTATGAACAAGTTTTGGTTGCAGCAAAAACTAACAAAAAAAATTGTTTTAAACAACAAAGTTAAGTTTTGGGTAATTTAATCTGAAATTATTTGTTGTTTTTAACAACCTAGATAAATAAAGTTAAAATTTGAATGAAATCAAAGAATTAAAATAAATTAATTTGAACTTTTAGGTAACAAATATTATTCAACAGAAAGCAAACAGATGTGAAATGGAAAAAATTACTTTTTATTAATGTATTTATCTAACAAACTCAATAGATTGTGAAAGTTTTGTTCAAGTCTGACAGACCTGACAGTAGGGCTGCACGTTATCAGAAAAACCTGACAACAGGGCGTAATATTGCGATGTCGATATGACTTGCATTAAATGCACAAATATTTAAGAGTTGATGTCTTTCTGCTATTGGTTCAGAGAAAAAAAGACAACTAAGACATTGTTTCCATTACAACATGATAGATTTATTTTTTTTAAAAGTTCAACTAGTTGATGAATTAGCAGTGAAACAACAAACTGCATGTTATACAGCTTCTTAACAACTTTAAAACATTGGTCCATAAAGTATTTTCTGATGCTCTAAATATGGAAAAATGCCCCTTACTATATATAAAGTTAAAACATAGGAAAATAAGTTAAAGAATTTTAAATTAAAGTTAACAAACCTAAATCCAAGTTTAAATTCTCTCGTTAAACCATAGAATTCTCTGTAAATGACCAAGTAAGGCAAACCTGACAACAATGTTACAATTTATTTGATAGTATTCTTATGACCTGCAGTAACAGTTGCAGTCCACTTTGGTCTAGGCCTTGTGTTGACTTCTTTTTTGATTTGTCAATTCATCTCTAGTTATCCAAACTAAGGTTGTTCAAACAGCTATCTACAATGGGTACAATAATATTTGTTCATTGTTTTCTAAAGGATCCTGCCTCCAAAGATCTGAGGTGTCTTTTTAAGTTTTAGAGATAATCTTATCAGCAGTGGAAGCCAACACACATGACTGTTGGCTGTGTAAAGACACAATTTGTCTGTTCAGGTGACAGACCAAAGAGAAAATAATGTCTAGCCACCTGTGATCATGATAAGGTAGTGAAGTATATATAGGGGCCTTCTGTCATTTTTAGGACATGTATGAGCCAAGAAACCACAGGTGGAGGAGAAAAATCACAGTCTGATTGAATTTATACGAAGTGAAAAGCCCTAGCTACTCAGCAGACTTTATAGGTTCATCTTCAGACATTGTGTAGTCTAACACACCACAACTCATAATTTATATCTCCGAACAAATGGTCTGCCAATAAACTATGATATAGCACCTCTAAAACTCTGTAACTGTTGAAGTTTAAAACAACTGGATCTGATTTTATGTTGTCGTTCACAATTCCTCCTTCTGTTCACTAATTGGCCTGTTTGAAATTCTGCCGTAGAAATCCATGTCAGTGGGAGAAAGCCCAGACAGAACAGTGAAGGGAGATTAGAATCAAGTGGAATTGTAGCGGAAGGCAAAGGCGAGGCTACCTTTATTTGGACCGGAGCAACAGAAACCATGATTTTTAGCAGAAAAACCTTACATTTTGGTTATTTTCCCTGTGATCTAGGAAAGCCTTTTTTTTCTTTTGGTAAATCTCGATATTCAATACTCAATACTGTTTGAGGTTTCATCTTTAAAATGACATCAAAAGTCCTCATAGAATAACCTAAAAAAAGGATTCAGGCCAAATATCAATGGGTTACACTGACAAATCAAGCCAAACCTCTCATATCAGCAAGGTCTCGATATCAAAATGTAGCTTAAAAATCTGAAATGTGAAAATGTGCTGAGGTCATTTTTACCAAATTCGACATAATCCTCTGTTTGATGTGATTGGTCAAGTATAGATAGATATAGAGAATAATTAATTATGTAGAAAAAAACAAACTACTGCAAAGTAAGAGCTTCACCACTGTGCTTTTGTTTCTACACACAGTAAAGCAGGTAATATATCACCAACACACACATTGTAAACAAGATTAGCCACACCTTTCACCTACAAATTGCAGCAAATAAATCTTGTGCTTACTTTAAACAGTGCGCTGGCTCACAGAGTCTTGGAGAGGAGCAATCTCTCGGACTCAAAGTTCACTGCTATGTTAAAAGGTTCTGGTGTAGGGAGTATCTGTGTTTGTGAACATGTTTTTGTTACCTAGTGGGGGCAATATTTGGCTATTTTCCCAGTACACACAGCCCTATGGGGACCCACTGTCTCTTAAGCCTGGTCCCCATCAGGGGCAATACCAATGGTGGGTCAGAGGTTAGGTTTAGGACCAAGGTGTAAATTGAGTTTAGGTTAGGGTTAGGGTTAGGTATACTGTGGTGGTTAGGTTAAGTTTAGGGTAAGGACCAATGCTCCTCATTGGGACCAAAGCCTGGACCCCATGAGTATGGATGCTGATTTTGGGTCGGGGATTAGGTTTAGGACCAAGGTGGGAATTGAGTTTAATTTATGTATAAGTGGGTGGTTAGGTTTAGGGTAAGGCCATGGAAATGACAAGTAAATGAATGGAAGTCAATGCAAAATCCCCATGAGAATAGAAAAACAAACGTGTGTGTGTGTGTGTGTGTGTGTGTGTGTGTGTGTGTGTGTGTGTGTGGGCGGGTTTATGGTAACATATGAGGACAATTTTAAGACAAAACACCTACATATGGGGACAACTGGTAAATATGGGGACCTAAGTCGAGTCTCCGTTTGGTTGGGGGTTGGGTTTAGGAGTAAGGTGCGAATTGAGTTTAGGTTAGTTTTAGGGTCAGGTAGGTACCTGTGAGGTTAACTTTAGGGTAAATGGTCAGGGTTAGACTGTAAAATTTCCAAAAAATGGATGGAAGTCAACAGAAAGTCCCCACAAGGATAGAGAGACATAGTAGGGTTAGGGTGCAGTAGGGTGTGTGTGTGTGTCTGTGTGTGGACAAATAGACCAGATCCATCACCGCCAAACTCGTTTGTGTGTCTTTGTGTGTGTTTAGTGCCCAGACTTGTTATAGGTCATGCCGACTGCTTCAATTTTCTTTTACTACATTTTAAAGGTCACGTAAACTAGATTTTTTGTTTGTTTGTTATATAAACTAAATGAGGTTCAATATTAAATGCTGTTAGGGTGCAAAAATGGGTGCGTGCTTTATAAAATGCAATGAGCAGAACGCTGGATGGGTTTTTTGTGTTTAGACTACAAAGATCATCCCTCAGGTCATCTTAATGATTGAACTGTCTCTGCTTTGTGTCATCTAACAACATCTCTGTTGTTATCTCAAGTGCTGATCCTCTGTCTGTCTCTGTGTGTCCAGGCTTCTTGCAGGAGCACCCAAAGAGAGAGCGATTTCACTACAAAATGTCAATGAAACAGGTGCTGTTTACTCCTGTCCCATCACCACAGACCTTACAGACTGCTCCAGGATGGATCTGGTCAGCACAAGTAAGCACCACACACTGGTCTTTTTGTAGAAACTCGTTCATTCAAGTTTAGTCTTGATAAATCAGTTGCATTAGCAAAAAAAAAACAAAAAAAAAAAAACAGTTGTTTTTATAGGAAAAAAATAACTATTTTTGTGGCTTACTAATGTCCAAATCTTAAAGCTTTATCTTTTTTGGGGGGGGTGGGTGGGTCAGCTTTGGGTGGCGGTAGAATGCTTGGGGGTCAACATTAAAAAAACACAAGATGTTTACAAGAAAATGTATTTACAACTTAAAATGTGCTGTTGGGTTATTAATATTAGCTCAGAATATGTGTCGGGAAGCACACTTTGCTTCTGCCACATAAAATTTTAGCTCAATATTTGGTAAATTAACAGTGTTAGTGCCACTTTTGGGTTTGTCAAGGCCAGATGGCTGTGGTAGTTTTCTTATACAAAGATAAAAGATTTGTTAGCACTCAGAGTCTATGTAGAAGAGGACTATCTAAAGTTGACAGAGTTATGACTATTTTTTTGTTTTTTTAAGTCTGATTGGCTGTGGTGGCCATTTTGTATTGAGTTCAGTTATAGATGTACATTTAATGATTATTTTTTAAGAAAGTAAAGCTGGATATTTTGGCTTCCTCCCACAGACCAAAAACACGACTGTCAGGCTAATCTGTAACTCAAAATGGTCCTTATGTGTGAGTAAGTGGGTGAATAGTAGTCTCTAGCATGTGTCCCTGTGATGGAATGGTGTACCCCGCCCCTCACACAGTGACTGCTGGATATGGGCACCAGTGGCCCTGAGTGGAAGAAGCAGTTCTAGATATCGGATGGATACTTTCTAAGAGTTTAATTCAAATTGTATGTGTTTTAACTTTACATCTGTGTTTTATTCAAATCTGTCCACTGGGTCATGTTCTACTAACACAACAGAGATTTCCCTGTTAACACCTGGTTCATTTGTTTCATTCACAGCAAGTTCATCAGAAATAGTGGAAGGCATGTGGTTGGGTGTGACAGTGGCCAGTCAGAGGGGCCAGCCAGACGGACGTGTCTTGGTGAGACGACATCCTGTTCCAATCCATTAATCAGTGCCAGCTCATGTAACACACTGTTAGCTGCACAGCAAGATTAAGATGATACCAGTCATGTTATATGGTTACAATGTCTGTAATTCTTTAGTGACATGAATGACATTTAATTGTAGCACGGTGCAAACATATGATTCTGTTGTGATTATTTTTCAAACAAAAGCTGAAGTTCTGCCGTTGCAAAAGACTTTACAATGAAATCCATTTCTTCAAGAGTGTAATTCATAAAGCAGCAACATTTTGCACAGACTTTTACTCACTGGTTGCTTTTTAACATTTTAAACTGTGTAATTATAATACTGTATTCTTAATAACAAATTTAGATATTTTTGTAATGCTAACAGTAGCAAAGACTTTAGTTTCAGTAAATATTTGAATCATGTAGGTAGAGAAACGACGCAGTTTAGACCCATACTTTTTTTTGGTGATCAGGCATGTGGGCATCGGTACGTGAAGATCCCCCAGGGAGGCACGGAGGAGCAGAGGCGCATGATCGGAAAGTGCTTCGTAAGGAGTAACGACCTGACCTTTGACAACAAGGATGACTGGCAAACTGATAGTTATGAGGTTTGCAATCCCAATAATGACATGGAGGGGGAGGGATTATGCAACATGGGCATCTCAGCTGGCCTGACGGACACAGACGTCTACATCGGTGCTACGGGTAGCTACAGGTGGCGAGGTGGGACCTATTCATCAATTAACTCATTAATCTTTCTTTAATTAAGGCTGAATCTCAAATTACCTCTTCTCTTTATTTCTTAGTGCTTCCCATATGTTTTATGGTTTCATACTAAGGGGTGGGGGTGTCCCAATTCTGTTTCTGTGGTGTAGTGGGAGGGGGGAAAGTGTATAGCTATCTGGCACAATTTAATCAAAAGGTTATGAGTTCTGCTACAAAAAAAAATGAAATTAAAATAAAATCTCACAATTGTCAATATTGTCCTACTTTATGCTGCATTAAAATCCAAGAATTAAATATATTTTTGAAATCGGCTTTTGCAGAGCTTTTGGCACTTGGAGTTTATCAGAGAAGCCCCCTAGAGTAAATTTTCAGGGGTAGGTGTAGAAGGGGAACACATCAGGATTCAGCCTTAGTCTCACACAGTGACAGAATCCTGTTTAAGAAACTGATTTTAAAATGCTTTGTTTTGCAGGAAATGTTCATGTGACCTGGAGGAATCCAGATCCGTTGTACTCCTGGGACTCTAATCATAAAACGTTTGGAGATTTAAAAAATCGAGACAGTTACATAGGTGAATATTTGCTCATTTTTACACAACGTTGTAGCCTTTTCATTCTTTGATTGTTTTGTAAAATGAGTTTGATATGAGCTGTGATGAAGTTAATCTTACAGAATGAGAATTGATTGTGAAGTATTTCTTTGCCACAGGTTATTCCACTCTGGAAGAGCAGAAGCTGCTGAGCCACAGCGACTACACCGTGCTGACAGGGGCTCCCAGAGACAAATCTATAGGCTCGGTGTTATTTGGAACAAAAACTGAAAATCTAAATATTTTGAATCCTGTACAAATTATCACTGGTGAACAAGTGGGCTCGTACTTTGGGAACTGCCTGGCCGTCACTGATCTCAACAATGATGAGTGCGTTCCTTCACAGATAAAGTGATTTTATGAAGTTTATTTATTTTTTAAGTATATTTAAACCTAATACTGTATGTGCTTTCTGACTATACCAGCTGGAATGACTTGATTGTGGGCGCCCCTTTTTACTTCGACCGTAGTAAGGATCAGGAAGGAGCCGTGTACATTTTCATGAATGAAAATGGATCCTTCCAAGATAAAGCCACCGTGGTCCTGAAGGGTCCGTCTTCTTCTGCATTTGGCTTTGCAGTCGCTGCCATCGGGGACATCAACCAGGATGGATTCCAAGGTGTGACTCTAAACATTTGTTTTAAACTTAAAAGTGATTCCAAAAGTCTAACAGTTCACCCAACTCCTGACCAAATGATACATTCAGCAGCTTCTCAACACTATTAGTATATTCACAGTCTGTGCTAAGCACACACATCTGTATAGTATAGCAGACATTGTTTGATTATGAAAACGGTGACAAACTTAACAAAGTTGCAAAAGTGTAGATGTGTAAAGTGTAAAGCTTGAAGCTTGTTGTTTTGGAGATTTGTGTTATGAGTAAAACTAAATTGTTTGCCTAGCCTGGACAAAGTCTTCTGCCCTTGTCAAAATACTCTGCTTTATGACTGATGTCATGTCTGATAAATGCAGAGAACTAATTTCTCCATTCTGGATTAATACAGTACATTTATGTGTTTACTTAACATGACTATGATGACAAACAAATGATGTTTGCCAATGACTTAATGGAAGTAGATGGAAGAGAGTCTGGAGAGGTGGAGGCAAGATTTAGGGAGCAGAGGATTGAAAGCCAGTAAAAGCCCTAGAGAATCCACCTGTGGGAACACAAGGTAGATGTAAAGATGAAGGATAGTGGATATTAGTGTTGTAGTACTTGTGATCGGTCTTGGCTTAAGTCCACTTTTTGATGGTCTTGTCTTGTCTCGGAATCGACAGCATTTATACTCGGTCAAAACCACAACTGTGGAAATATCACTAAATAGCCAGATTATTCTTCAACTTACTTGTTAACATTGTTGCTTTCATTGGATTTAAAACATACTAATTCAAATTCAAACCTGACTCATTGCTATTTATGTATTTTTGTTACCTGCTGTCACCCATCCCCACCCCGCTTCACTTGCACACGGCACTCCAGGAAACTGAGCAGTGGTTCTCTCAGAGAGGGAGAAGATCTCTGCAAATTTTTCTGTGAAACAATTTGGCTACATAAATCTTAAAGAATACAGTCGTAAAACAACATCCAGGAGAAAGCATACAGCAACTTGTAAATTCTATAGTGCTTCACTTTCAGATATGGTGGGGACTATATTAGACCTATTGTCACTAACGTTAGCTAAAGTTAGCAATCTGCCTCTGTAGCACAATTCTTTCCTCTGCTCTCACACAAAGATTTTGTCACTATTAGCTCTATATATTAAGTTAGCTACATGTGTACAGAATACTCTGTCTGTCAGGGCACTAGTTAGTTTATTGTTTTGTTTTTTGATCCAGACCATAAAAGTCTTGGTCTTGGATTAGGTGGTCTTGACTACAACACTAGTGGGTATATTGTTCAAAAGATGCTAGATATGAAGCTGAGGTAAGAGGTAAGGAGGAACACCACAGAGAAGATTCATGGTTGTAGTAATTTGCAGACAGTTGGTGTGAAAACAAAGCATGTTAGGGGTAGAGTGAGATAGAAGCAGGTGACATGCTCAGGCATCCTCTAAAGAAAGCAGCTGAAAGTAGACAGTAAAGTTTTCTGTTCATTTTCAACAGCTTGCCTGATGAACCTCAAACTATTTCTCTGTTCTGTTCTGTCTGCAGATTTTGCAGTGGGGGCACCATTCCACAAAACAGGAAAGGTCTACATTTGGACAGGAAGCAAAACGGGTATTTCACAGGTGCCCAGTCAGGTAAGAGCAATTAGGAATTCTGTAATAGTTTGAGTTTTAGCTGAAGCTCTGAAGCACTGTTAGGAAACAGTGAGTAACTGCTGCCATCTACAGGTGATTGAGGGAAAGTCAGTCGGTAATGGGCTGTTCCAGACCTTCGGCTACTCCATCAGTGGAGGAATAGACATGGATGACAGCGGCTACCCTGACATCTTAGTTGGCTCACTGGATGACCACATAGTCCTTTTGAGGTAAGAAACATTTTTTTATTTTTGTGGGAAAACAAAACCACTTTTTTGCACATTGTTTTGATTGACAACTTAGGTTTTTTAAATTAAGGGCCCTTTACTGCATTATTCAGCTGCTGAACGTCCCAGTTTAAAACAGTAAATGTGTACATTTTTATTCTCAGAGCCCGCCCCGTCATTCACTTAACTAAAACCTTCACTGCTGAGCCCAAGATTGTAGATCCCAATCTGTGTCTTCCAAGTAATCCCTGGTAAAAATGTCTCACAATTTGTCTTAATCCAAAGTCGGTCTCCTCAGTTTTGTTTGAACAGATTATCTGACCTGTCTTTGTACTTTGCAGCATCACAGTCACCCTGTGCGTGTCTTTCACTCTAAGCAACGGGAACAAAGACTTCAAGAAAAATATCAGTAAGATGTTTTATACGTCATGTGCAGATTATTACTTTTATCTTTCCAATAAAAACTGTTGCACAGATCCTAATGTGAATTCTTCATTTTGTCAAAATGAAATTATATTAAACACATAAATTGCTCTGATTTTCTCTTTGGGAAGCTGTGGACTACACTGTGGAGGCTGACATGGAGAGAAGAAGCCATCGTGTTCGTTTTGAAGATGGCATCGATACATATTCTGGGTCGATGAGCCTACCGTCTTCCAAATCCATCTGTCATTATCTAAAGCTGAATGTGTTGGTAAGGTTTTCATCCGAATCGTTCATCAGTTACCTGCTGTCAAAAGCTTCTGTTACCTAGAAGCCATGCAGTAATTTAGATTTAAATGGCCTTCTTGGACAAATTAACAGACACCTGTGAGGGATAAACTGGAACCGGTGGTGTTCTCCGTCAACATGTTTCTACAAGAGCCAATATCTAAAAGCAGACGCTCCCTGCAGAACCTGGACTCTTACCCAATTCTGAGCCAGGATCAGAAACTCACCCAGAGAGCAGAGGTACGGTGCGGTGTAAACATTCCCTTAAAAAATCTGGAGGCCTTTGATCAGCATCATGTGAAGAACTTTGTTTCACGTCTTGCAGATCAACTTTCAGAAGGAGTGTGGCACAGACAACAAGTGCTCCAGTAACCTGCAAATGACGGCCCAGTTTGCTGACAACAAGGGAAATCCTTACCCCAGGTGACAATTCTCACATCTACGACACATTCTCTCATCTTCTCCACCACTTTTTTATTTTGCAACAAGCAGGAACATAGTTTAAGCCACTATAACAGAGCCTAAATGCCAGTGCATATTTTTGCATGACTCTCTTGCAATGGCAGTATAAACTATAAGCTGATAATTGCATTTATAAAACATTACCTGTGTTTAGGAAGAACAACATTCAAGTGCTCCAGTTCAACAGCAGTGTAAGACGAATAAGTGTGTCGGTGGATGTGACCAACGTTCCTTCTCCAGGGAGGGTGGCGGAGGACGCCCACCAAACCATGCTCAACATCTCCTTCTCTGATGCCTTGAAATACGCTTCGGTTAAGAAAGACGTATGTCCACTAGAGGGCAGCAGATGACTGCAAACTTTTCATTATTATTATTATTAATGGGCTATTATAAAGATATAACTCAGAAATGTACAATATTTTCTCCTCTTAGTTAGTTTGTTAGCTGATTTTTGAAAACATTTCCAGGCATTAAATCATACAAAGTGAAACTAATCGGTTGTTTTGTTTTTTTCATGTGATGTTTATGTGCAGGGCATAGAATGCAGCTTTGATTATACAGTCATTTGTGAGTTGGGGAACCCACTGAAAGCCAACGAAAAGGTAAACCTGCAGCTGATTTTGACTTTCTTATCTTGTCTGAATGGTTTGCAGTACATCTAACTGCCTTTGCTTTCTGTTAGATGTCTTTGCTGATAGTGTTTGAGACTTCTGGCATTGACCTGTACACAAAAGAGATAGAGGCTCAGCTGATGTTGTCAACGTAAGTCCTTATTGCTGTTTATTGTATTTTGCTTTTTAGCAGCTGACTAATTTTATCTCAGAGCTTTAATTATTGTCATATAACTCAATATGCTGGCAGTTTGATAATGACATTGGTTTCTCCAGTGTCAGTGAGCAGAGTGACCTGAGGCCTGTGTCGTTGACCATGCTGATTGAAAGCACCATTTTTCCCAGCTTTACCATGTGAGTCCCCACAACTTGTCATTGTACTGTACATATCATCCATAATAAAGCAGAAAATCTTCATAAAAGGAAAAAGCCTTGTATTTGTAGAAGGAAGGCATATTGCCTGGGCTGAATTTTTTAAAGCAAATATCTTGTGTAATGTGACGTGCTTGGAGTATGTGTTGTAGATCAGTGGTTCCCAAACTTTTCAGCTTTTGACCCACAAAATACCAGCAGCAGAGACCCGTGACCCCAGCTGTTGTCGGTTAATAAACATTGGTTTCACATCAAATAAACAAGAGCATAGTAATATTTTTTTATTACATTATTTTTGTCTATTTTAAGTACACTAATCTTACTATTTTGTAACAACAAAGGCAGAAAATGTTGTCATTTTTTAGTGAAATTAATTCAGAAAATATTTTCAGGACCCCACCTTGGTGTTTAAGGACCCCAACTTTGGGAACCACTGTTGTAGATGATGCTCAGCTACAGTATGAGCAAATTTGAGCTAAATACTGGATAACTGGCTGAATTATAGCTAACTTTGTGTTTGCTAAAGCTTCTTACTTATAATTATTTTGAATTGAATTGACTCCAAAAGTGAATCAGTACTATACACACAGACACACACATGCTGAAAGTAAGACATGTAAAATTTTTATTGCTTTTATGCTTTTGGTGGTGAACGATAACTGAAGTGTTGCATCATACGTATTTTTTTTTTTCATTCACAGCTCATGAATCATAAGAAAAATCATGTCTAACTTGTGCCTTATTTCAGTAAAAATCCAATGCAGCAAACCAAATTTGGCGGGACAGTGATGGGCGAGTTCGCTATGCAGAACACCGGTGACGTGGGAAGTCTGGTGGAGTTCACTTTCAACGTGAGTCACTTCCAGAACTGTATATTTAATCTAATGTTTGTGTGCTGCTCACCCACATTTTCCTCATCCACACCCTGTCTTTGAACCCAAAAAATGTTTAATATCATGTGGGATTTTCAGCTGAGCCTTGTCTTGTGGTGTAAGCACATGCAGGGGTGGATCGTCCAGCTTAATTGTTGCTTTTTTTAAGTACATTATAATTTTAATCAACACACTGGATTTTCTTAGTTTATCTTTTTTTTATCCTGACTCCATTTGTCACCAGGTGGACACAAGCCAGCCACTGGTAGACATGGGGACTCTTGCTGTGGAGTTTCAGTGGCCCTATGAGGTTGCCAATGGCAAGTGGCTCCTGTACCTGACAAAGATCGTTGTCACAGGAGAATCAGAAATAGAATGTAACCCTGCTGGAAAAGTCATCAATGAACGCAACCTAACTGTAAGGTTCTTTTCTCTTTTGGTTAAATTACTTCATTTTTCTTTTAAAGTGATTCATGATTAGTTGTAACATTGGACTTTATTTGATTAACATATTGTAACTGCATAATATAAGCTGTAAAAATACTGTAGGCTGTTTAGTTTAGTAAATTTTTAAAAATATAAATACCACGGACGGACCCATTTTATTTACATGCAAAACAAACTGGGTAAATTATGACTTAGACTAGGTTATTGGCAAGGCTGCGAGCAAGCTTTATCCACCCTGAAGGTTAATCCTGGACAATATCTGACGTTCAGCTCGTTTAAATGAAACCAGAGCGCGTTGACAGAGAGGAGGAGGTAGAAACGATTCAGCCCGCCACTGAAAATGATGATGGAAAACATTACAACAGAGCTGCTTCATGAAAGATTGTCAGATATTGTCCAAGATTAACCCAGTATGCTTTGCGTGTAAATAAAATGGCTCAGTCCGTGTTATGTATTTTTAAAATTTTAGTTTAAAAAATGATAAAAACTGAACAGCCTACAGTGTTTTTACAGTTTATCAAATAATGTTACAACTAATCAGGGATCACTTTAAGGCCTTGAGTTGGTCCAGGGGTTAGAGCGGTTGCCCCCAGGCCCTAGAGTTTGCATGTTCACACATGGTACTCCAATTTCCTCCCACAGACCAAAAACATGCCTGTTGCATTAGCTGGTGATTTTAAATTGTCCGTAGGTGTGAGTGACAGTGTGAATGGTTGTTTTTCTGTATGTGTCTCTGTGATGGACATGCAAACCTGTCCAGGGTGTCCCTCACCTCTCACACAGTGACTGCTGGACAAAGGCACCAGCTCCCCTGTGACCTATGGTTTACTGTAAGTTAGTCTACTATTATGATTAAACATACAGAGGTATCAAGTAACAGTACAAATCTTGAGTTGATTCTTCAACTTCTACAGAAGTATTTTTAAACACTCGTATTTATTCTTATTCTTGAGTAATGTATGTGAATACTTTTGGCAACTCTGAGTGAATGATCGATGATATAGTGCCTTTGTGTTCAAAAATAGTCTTAAACCAAAATCTGACACTTATTAAAGTTTGACAACTTTAAGAGCACAGGTTATAGGTTTTAATTGAACTGTTTTTATATCAAACACAGCACGATGAACCCAGCTGACACTGAGCCTGGAGCTTTTCATGCTCCATAATACCTCCTGACATCAGTGTGAACTGCAGTAGTCTGAACAATATGATTAATCATCAGTGGTGTTAAAATGGTCTCAATGCCAAGCCACTGTTCAGAAATACACTTTGAAGAAATAAAAAATAAAACAACTGTCACCACACACCAACCTCAGAAAGCTTGAAATAGAACACTATTGTGCAGCCTACATATAGGCAGTAGAAATGTCACTGCTATTCTGAGAAGAGTTGGGTAATGTCTTTATCAAAACCAGTAATTACCAATAGTGCTCTGATGTCATGTCTCTGTCTTCCTCCTCCTTTCATTTTCCCCTCTATGCCTCACATCCTTCCAGTTGTCAGAAAACCAATCTAAACGTACCAAACGGCAGACTGGAGACGACGATGCAGAAGAAACAATCCGGCATCGTACTGTTGAGCCACAGGCAGCAATCACACTAGTTGCTCAACGCAAAAAGACCTACCTATTGGTAAGTAACAGGTCCGGAGTGAACGCTTCACATTTACTCTTTTCTATTCAACAGCTAAGCACAGAAACATCTAAATCTCATAAAAACAATAAACAGGATGGTTGTGATAAATTGTTACATTAAAGGAAAGACTAGAATATGAAGTAAAAACTTATTTAAAACAACAGAGAACCATTGATGTCTTTTTTTATCCAAAGCTAATAAAAGCAGCTTTAATGCACCTCTTGTGTCTAGATTTACAACAACAAAAGAAACGTAATATTTTGCTCAGAAGACTTGGACTGCCACCTTTTTGTGACCATGAAATCCAAATGTACTGTTTTGTATTTAAATGTATGAACAGTTTGAAATGAGAACTTTCATGCTATTTAACAGTAACAGTCAAGGCCTTTCAGATGGGCTGCTTTAAACAGACAGAAGCTAAAACAGCATTCGTTTAGAAAATGACAAGAAGTGGTGACATTTCCATGGGGATTATATAGGTGGCTGTGGTAGCTTGGTGGTCAGTGCTGTGGTCTTGTAATCCTGAGGCTGCATGTTCAAGTCCAGATTATCTCAGGAAGGAAATCTATCTTTCATGTGAGTCTGCATAAATGTGGCGACCCCTAAAAAAAGAGACAAGCTGAAAGAACAACATGTGATAGTTTCTGACCAGTCTGATGTTACATCACATCACAATCAACAGACTTGTTTTTTTTAAATGACACAAACTATTTTAAAGGCCTAGCAAGGCTATTTTGAACTGGATTAACTCCAATAATCCAATCATTTCTTAGTGTTTCATTTCAAATCAATCCAGGAGTTCATGATCCATTTTGCTTACATAAAAGGTTAACTGATTTCAAATGTGGAATTTTAGATTTCAATTCATCCATAGGAATTTCTGACACTTCACTGAGTTGGTTTAAATCTTATCTGGTCGTAGTTGATTCATCTCAAAACATTCTCTTTCAAACCTTCCTCCCTTTTCTCTGTTGTACCCCAAGGCTCTGACCTTGGACCCTTCCTATTTATCATCTACATCCTCCCTCTTGGCTACATGTTCCATAAACATAACAACATACAGTTTCCTTGGCAGGCACATGACACCCAGCTCTTCCTTTCCACTAAAACCAACTCATCTCTTCCTCCTACCTGCCTCTCTAACTACCGTCAGGAAATCACGTCTTGGTTCTCCAATAACTTTCTTAAACTTAACAGTGACAAAACCAAACTCTTACTTGTTGACACCAATACACCCTCTCCAGGACTAAAAATTCTTTCCATGTACTTTGACAACTCGCGAGTTTCTCCCTTTTCTGGGTGTCATCCTTTACAGTACCTTATCCTTCCACTCTCACATCCAGAATATCACTCTGTCAGGTTACTTCCACCTATGTAACATCTCTCGCCTGCATCCATCCTTACACCCAACAATACAGGCCTTCTGGTTCACACTCTAGTCACATATCACCTTGATTACCGTAATTCACTTCTTTTTGGTTTACCAGACAAACTCCTCCATAAACTCAAAGTGGTCCAAAACTCTGCCACTCGTATTTGTTACATAACACCAGTCCTACAGCAACTACACTGGCTTCCCGTTAAATATTGCATCATTTACAAGATGTTGCTTCTTTTATTTAAGGCCACATGCTCCTCCACATATTTCCTCACTTCTCCACCCCACCCCACCCCAGCCCCCACTCGCGTAATCTTAGATCCTCCACTTCCTCCTAATTTATTGTTCCTTCTGCTCGCTTGACCACTATGGAGTCAAGAGCATTCAGCCGCTCGACTCCCCTCCTTTGGAACTCTCTTTTCCATTACCACCTTCAAATCCCAGCTCAAAACTTATCTGTTCAGGAAAGCATAGACACTCCAACCATAAATCTTTGTAACTGCCATTAATCTCACATTATCTCAAAAGACAGTTTTTATTATTCATTGTTGGAGTTGCACTGTATTATTTTAATTGATTTGATTGTTTTTGTTGTGTTTGCTGTTCTATTGTGATTTTATTATTGACCTCTGTAAGGTGACCTTAGGAATTTTGAAAGGTGCCTATAAATAAAATGCAATATTATTAAATCCTCAGAAATTCATCAGTCTAAAGCGAAATCATGTTATTTTCCATGTTTTTTTCAATTGAGTTAAGATTTATTATTATTATTTTGTTTAATCTGTCTTGAAGGATTGCTCCAAAGGGACAGCAAACTGTGTGACATTTACCTGTCCCCTGCTCAACATGTCCACTTCAGCCAAGATCTATGTCCGGTCCCGGCTGTGGAACAGTACAATGCTGGAGGTCAGCTCAGCAGCTACACTCACACAATACACACAACTCACAGTGATGTATACAACTTCTCTACACTCTCTACAAAGAACAAAGTACTCAGATAGAGCGGTAGACATAGAATTTGAATAATTGGCTGAACTTCTATAGCACTTTATCAAGTCCCTACGGACTCCAAAGCACTTTACTCTCCAGACATTCACACACAGACATGGTGGTAAGATACATTGTAGCCACAGCTGTGTTAGAGCAGACTGACAGAGGCAAGGCTGCCATGCAGCATCACCGGGCCCTTTGACCACCACCAGCAGGCAAGGCAGGTGAAGTGTCTTGCCCAAGGACACAATGGCTGAGATGGGACAAAGTGAGGGTTCAAACCAACAACCCACCGGTTAAAGGATGAATCCCTACCTCCTGTCTCTGCTGTGGCCCCCCTATAAAACTAGGCTGCATGTTTAGAAAGGCTGTGTGACTGTAGTACAATGATTCCAATATCAGCTCAAATGGGTGATGGAGATGACATTCAGTAGGGTGCAGCTTCTCTTAGACCTGGGTACAAGTGTAATTGGATGCCAGTATAAGGCTAATTGGGTCTGGGTAAAGGCTGATTTATACTTCCATTCTCATGTCTTTTATCTCACGCTGACATCCCATTGTGTACAAACCAGGCTATAGAGTTTATTGGAGTGGAGTTATGGTTATGGTTACTGGGGATGGATATAAAATCCATATGAGCGGAGGTCTCCTAAGTGGGGCTATTGCTCTCCTCAAAAAGACTCTGGCCTTCATTCAAACCTTCTGGTCCCTCAGATGAAGTAAACAAGGTTAAAAACACTCAGTGTTCTGAGCTTCTCAGAGTCCATAAAGGGGTTCCCAAAAATTATTTTCCTTTGACAACTCAGAGCCACGCAGTGGCCTAAGTAGTGCAAAGAGGTCTCTAGTTCAATGCCACAGACATCACACAGACCATTGTCATGGAGTCCCATCACCATTTTGTGGCGGTTGAGCAGATTGTGCC
>JARVGW010000247.1:5464166-5484014 GCA_031762495.1 Anablepsoides rubrolineatus
ACTTTACTTGCTGGGTGTTCGGCCCCAGAGCTGTTGGCCTGCAGTAACTGTGGCCCCCGGAGTAATTTAGTTGAAGTATATTATAATGTTGTATAGTAACATTTACATTTAACCTGCACTAATGCTGACAATAACACTATGCAGTAATAATTTAGCTTTTCTCTCAAAGAACTGCAACTGAAGCTCAAAAAGTTAAAAAACAAACTCAAATATTTGCCTCGGATTGAAATCAAGAAGCCATTTAGAATCATGTCCAAGTCTGAGAAAACAACAACATTTCAACTTATGTTATCTCTAATCTCTTAATTAAAGGATAAAAATCTATAAAACTTAATGTCTGTGGTTCTGTCGCCTAAACCTCCCATGTGTGTCGAAAAAGATAAAAATAATGGTTAATGCAAATCAGGCACGACTGGATGAGTGCTCAGCGAGCAGCGATGTGGACAAATGTAGTCCAGGTCAGTGTCAGGGTGGATGTTAAGGCTGGGGATGATGTTCTGGTGGGCAGGACGGTGGACGGGAACTATTAGATAAGGAGGGAGGGAGCCCCATCCCATCCAGCGCCGGTGGATTAGCTCTGCTAGCCGACAGATGGCTGGTGGACATAAGCCCGCAATTTGTCCTTCCCGGATCACCAGCTTCCTCTCATATCTGCCTTCCACCAGCGCAAGAGTGGAATCAGACTTCAGATGAAGTATAAAAATAAGTGTAATAAAGGCAATAAAACTGTGAAATAATAATTATACAAGACAGTTCTATTTCATCAATGTCTGAAATACTTTTTATATAACCACGAAAACACTTGTGAAGACAGAAAAAGTCCAATTTTTTTTTAAAGAAAATTTGGACTTTCTTTGGTCAAGCTCAGAAAAATGGCCCGAGTAAACAACACAGTGAAGTTGTAGGCTTGTAGTTTTGATTTTATTTGTGGCCGCTGATGCAAAAGGATTAGTCTGTGCTCTTTGTGTGTGCGTATCATCTCCACTTTGATCCGACAGCGCCCTGACCCTGACCTGGAGGTCACAAGGGGATTGACCCTCTCCCTCCTGACTACGCAGGGCGCAGGTGCACCCTTGTCCTGATTGGGCGCTGCTGCCGGCTCGTGGGCCAGTCAGTTCTCCCCGCCCTTTCCCCACCCACCTCTTTCTTCTTCTCTTATTTTTTTTTTTCTTTTTTTCTTTTCGGGAGTCATTGCTTCCTGCAGCCCTTAAGCCTCTTTTTGTATCAGCGCTTAATCCAACCGGCGACAAGAGCCCTCAGCGGGCCTGTCAGCCACCCTGCGGAGATCGCGGGAGATGAGAGCGGCGAGAAGCGTGGGGCTGGAGGGCTGGAGAGACGGCTGTAACAACACATTTGCGGTTACATTTGTCATGTGCTCCTCATCTTAGTGATGAGTACCTGTGAGTTATGAGCCTGGTGCAATTATGAGGGCTGTGTGTGGGTGAGGGGGGAGTGCGGGGCCGTCGTGTTCGCAGCAAAGCACAGCAATCCTGTCTTACATGACTTTCACGCTGTTTCTAGATTAAGAGTGCATTCCCAGCCTCCTACTGTGACCTCGCATGTGTGAATATTTCTGTGCCTATCACACACACTCATACCAGGCAGCTAAAACATTAAACCACACCTTTTTTAAAAATAAAAAACATGTTATGTTTAACTTCTTTTATGACATATCAAACAGGGGGCATCCAGGCATGAAGCGTCAACAGGAATGTTTTTGGAAATGTTTTTTTCCTTTTTTTGCACTGCAGTGAATACTAGGAACCTCCACGCTGTCATGCCTTCAAGATAAAAACATAAACATGAGGGGGCGGGCATGCATATTTAACGCTTAAGTGTTAATATCTGCAGGCGAAAAGAAGTGCCTTCCTCATAAGTATGTGCGAGCGGCAGAACTTCAACAAGGAGCGAACGAGCTGTCTCCAAGTAGCAGAGCTCCACATGCACCCCGTGCTTCCTCGGTTCACTGCAGCCCCCAGGAAATGCCTTTGTAGTTTGGCATGCTGCAGCAAATCCGACGCCGCTCACCCCAAACTTACCCCAGTCTCAGATGAGACACTATATACATTCGCATGCCTGTAGTCGTGAATTATTGAGCATGCTATACCGAGTCATCCCTTCTGAAGTCAGAGATACGGTAAAGGCATCCTGAATTTTTTAAATTAGCACTGCAGATATTGAGTGGGAAGGAAGTTGGCTCACAGGTAGAGAACAAGCTGAACTGGAAGATTTTTTCCCCCTCTTATTTTTATAGTTGATTTAAAATATCTCCTATATCCTGTGTATACACAAAAATGTAGCATTTTTAATTAAAAAACTGTTTAGGATTTGTATTGATCTGCTTAACAAAGTGGTCACACACTTCGAAAAAACTAATTATCAGAAGAAGTTGTATTAAAAATCTACCAAAATCAACATTTTGCCCCGTTTGTTTCATAAAAACTAGACAATATAACAACAAAAGAACTGCTGTGCAATGTTAAAGATACACAGAAGCTGCAAACACACAAAAAAAGTCTACAGTTATGACACAATTTGCAATAGTTGCTCTTTGTGACAACTAATGGCCTTAAGTTTAAATCCCAGCAAATAACCTCATAAAAATAACAATTCAATCATTTAAACGTAGCAGGGTACCCATTATTACAAAAACAAATAAAGTTCAGACAAATGCAATTAATTAGCAGTTTTCATTCACCAAATCACCTGTCTAATAGTCTTAAAACATTAAGCACTATTTTCCTGTTTTCAAAAAACAAAATATTATTTTACAGATATATGGTCAAATACTATCAAACAATCAGACTCTCAGATTTAGAGTTCATTTCTCCATATCACTATTATGAATGATTTACAGTATGGACATTTACTGATGACACTTTGATGTATTTTCCATCTCATTTATCTAAAGTGTATTAAATGTTTATAAAGGGCTGCAGCAACAAAGTTTGATTGTTTTATTTGCTGACTCGTGCATTGCACTTTGCAAAGTTACGTGAATCACTAAAGTGCCAAAAGTTATTCTCTTCCAGGAATTTAGCTTGCCGGGGGTCAAGTTGTCTTTACGACACCCTGGTCTGATTTATGACGCCCTGCTTCACAACACCTCGTGGGTGTGCCTATATAATATGCGAGGCTGCGTATGTCCACTGATTCAATCCTATTTTTCCTGAACGCTGAAGCTACTCCGGAGTCTATCTACAAAGACCACACCGCAACAGGAAAAGGAAAGAGCACATCTGTTTTTTCAAAATAATTCACCATAGACTGTGAATTTCCTGTGAATATCCCACTAAGCATCCTTGTCTTACATTTCCCTTCCACACCCTCATTGTCTCTCAGTGTCAGAGAGTTCAGCCCGTCAACCTAAATCTTCTGCCCAAACTTTCCCCACTTTGCCACCCATCTTGCTCCCAAATCTCAATTTTCCTTTCATCTCCTTGCAGTCTCTCCCAGCTTTAACTGTGTTCCTACTTGTTTACTACATCTTGCTGACATCACTGTCACTTTGCAGGAAGTGTTGATCATTTAAACCCAATAACAAACTTTAGCAATAACCAGTGCTTGAAGTATGACCAATACCGAAGTTTCATTCCAACAAATATATTGTTTTCTAACCAAAATCAATCAAAATTTATAATTTAGAAGATTTGGTTGTAGATGACAATTAATGGAACTGAAACCTGTATACTGGCATATATACCTGCATATTTTAGTGGATGTATGCTATAAAAAGTGACAATAAGCTAAAAACAAAACTTTTGAAGTGCTGGTACTGCTTACCGGCAACAACTGGCCAACTTTGAGCACTGATAAAAATAAAGATAGGATTGGTTCCTGACATACTGCCATCCCAAAGACATTCAGTTTGAATTTGCTGGTAAAATTTCATTAGATACAACAGATCCCTCCTCCTCATCCTGCTCTGAGCTTACACAACTCTGGCTTCTTTGCCCTGGAAACAGCGAGATAAAGAAGTCTGTGTTCACACTAACAAGAGAACATGTATGCACGCACGCACGGCAACTATTAACTGATAACAGAGCAGATGGAGGTTATGAGGCCTCTTCAGCACCTGTACAACAGGGCTGCATTGATAATATAGACAGTCAGTGTGGACAAGTCAGCTGAAAGCTGATATGAGGAGTAACAACAGCCAAGAAGTAAAAAAAAAAACTGCACAAAATTAAATTGTACATACTGTCTGTGATAGAAGGTATGTGCATCCTACGAGTGATTTACTATTATAATGGATGAGTATTGACAGACGCCACCACAAGCCATATTAAAAATTACAAAACAAATTGTATGAGAATTGTAGTCCATCATTTTCCACAAAAACAACTTTATTTTCTAAATATAATTCTAGCATTAGATTCTGAAAAAAAAAAAACTCACAGGAAAGTTAATAAAACTACAAAAGTAAAAAAAAAAAAAAACAAGGATTCTATTAACATCACTCAACTCTGTGAATATGCTTTTTTTCCCTCCAGTGCAGATCACAGGAAGGTTACAAGACTGATGAAAATGTTGCTTGCTTGGCAGATTCAGAGGAAGGCCGGGAGTCTTACCTTGCAGCCTTCACAGGCGCTGACACCATAGTGGTACCCTGAGGACTTGTCCTGGCACACAAAGCAGGGTTTGTAGACGCGGGGCGGCGGGGGAGGCGAGGGTGGGCTTGGCACTATCTCCTCTGAGCTGGTACTCTGGGTTTCTATTGCTGCAGAAAGGAGAGAGCAACAGGAGCGGGTTAGCAAACGCTATCAGATGGAGCCCTGACAGACGCTCAGCATTAATCAATACCAGCGGGATAAACACAATCTCACGAGTACACACGTCCACAAAAACATTAGGCAACCCAGGGCAAGCAGATACGCCTAACTACATCCAATAAAAATCAGCACTTCAAGCCACGTGCCATAAAAATAAAAAAAAAAAAGATTAAAAGAAACAAGTACAGCTTCCTTATCGTGAGCTATTAAATCAGCCACAGGAAAGACTTCCTAATATGTCTTTTATCAACACAAACACTAAGCTCATCCAAGCAACACCAAACAGTACTAGAATTTATACCTCCGATGACGTATTTGTGTGTACGTGTGCTACAGCAAGGCGGCTGCACAGGGGTTCAAAGACTCGTTTTCTCCTTTGATACAAGACCTGAAATTCTACCTCACTGTTAAAAATTCAGCATTTCTTTTGGGTACGGGTGCTTCCATTGACTGTAGGATCAATCGTACACAGCACCAGACTCCTTCAGAGAAAGTGAGGTGAGCCTCGAGTTGCATTCATCCCAAACCGTGTTTATCATTTATACATTCAGCACACAGAAGGTTAAATACACTCCATCTTGATTCGGTGGAGGTTACATTGACAAAGCAAACAACATATGGGTAGGGATTATGGGGACGTAACCTGTCTTCATGTAATACGTGTTGGACTTTGACCTCAATATCTTCTGTGTTACAAAACACAGCCTTTAAATCTAATTAGAAATCACATCCGAAGGGCAAAAACTTCATCTCTTTGACCGAAAAAGTCCATAACATCCAATGGAGAATTCTGATGTTGATCTTGTAAATGTTGATGTGTCAATAGCTAAGAGTCATTCACAACTCATACTTTGAGTGTGACATCTTGCAGTATTGCACAAGATTACGCATAACGTTATTTTTAAGGTTTGACCAAATTGGACACCCACAACTTAACGTAATTTCTGTCATAAGATATTCTTAGTGTAAAATGCTGGCATGAAAGGCAGTGAATAATATGCATTCCTTCAAGGAACGCTAGACTCTGACTTTTATGTTGCTTTTACAATCATGTCTAAAAAAGGATGAAGACCTTCAACCTTTGTACATGTGGTAAGAGATGAGTATCAAATACTTCTGCTCGTGATGTTTAAAGTAAAACGATGTACAGTACATTTATTGAAAAAACAAAATCTTAGCAATTCAAGCTTGCTGCTACAAGAACAAAGAACTCACATAAACAAGGATAAATCAAGCTTTTATGACACTTCGATTCATTTCTAAACAATGCAATAATTCGCATCAAACATAAAAAGTCCTTGGGTTTTTCACTGGGAAAGTTTATTGTAAGGTTAAACAGTCCTTTTATGACAGAACAGAGACTCATTAAACATTCAGCAGCACACCTAACAAAAATAAACAACAATGAAGTGTTTGCCCTTTACGCACACACATTGAAAAATTTTACTAAATGTGTTTGGGTTTTGTTTCTGCTCAAATATAAATTACTTGAAAAAAACAAAAACAGCAAACTGATGACAACATAATTCAAAGATTCCTGGAACAAAATAAAACAGTAACTGTACTCCAAACTAGGCCAATAAACAGCTTGTTCCCAAGGTGGGTTTCTTGTGTCGGATAAAGTTGTTCTAAACTACCCTAAAACTCATGTAACAGATACCTGGTTTAGCCTTGTTCATGCAGATGATTTATAGACATGTGACTAAAAAAATCCATTTTGTGTTATTTTCTTCAGCTTGAAGAGAAAAGTGTGGAAGTTTTTTGTTTACGATGATGTAGTTGTGCGTTTTAAATTGTCAAATAAGACATTTATTTTTCCAGGTATAAAAACTAGAAGTTGATTTTGCACAAATGAGAAATCATTCATAGCGAACGTGAGAAAACGTGCACATTGTGGACACGGCAGGGAAAATTTGCTGCTTATCGCCATTATGTCGATGTCATTATGAGCCATTGTTGCCCGTGCTACTGGGCGATGCAGTCACTACACTCATGTCAAGCAAATTAAGCTTAAACAGGGCGACCCTTACGTAACATGGCATATTTTCTCATTAGCAAAAATCCATTCAGTTCTCCACACTCTTCTGTCTCTGTTGTTGTGGACTGATTACAGAGCTGTGATGATTAGAATGACAGTAGAGCTCCTCATGTTAAATTTGTAATAAAACAAGAAAAAAAAGAAAGACAGATAAACCAACAAACTATACACATAGATATAGAATTTAAGCCAAGATCTAGACCAAGACTATAGGCTTTCACAGCCATTATCAGAAAGCACAAACCCACAGAATGCACACTCTCCTAATGAGAGCACCCATGGAAATCTAGGACACAAGGACAAGAGTCTGTGAGGGGGCCAACGACCTGTAATTAAATACAATGGCTAGCTTCTGGAGCCCTGTCAAGCTGAGGCATGGAGCAAAACAATAGCGGGCCTGTAGACAGAAAGACAGAGGCAGAAAGGACAGAGCTTTTTAGGCCTTCAGCAGCTCTCTCCAGGCCAAACTCCTCTGATCAACACTAACCATCACACAAGCCTGCCTATTGTGTAATTCACAGAAAAAAAAAATATCATATGCACAAATACTGACAGAACTGACTCACTTTTGCCTGGAGAGCTTCCCTTGATATCCTTGCAACATTTCAGTACTGGAAATGTGCGTCTGACAATGTTGAGGCCAGAGCAAAAAAAAAATTACCATAGAAATGAATAAGTCAAATGGTGAAAATAACAACCATTTGTCCAAAACTGGACAGTAATAATGGAGAATATTCCTTTAAACGATTATTCAAGCACCAAAACCAGCAACGCAGAAAAAAACAAGAGAAGGTTTTTGTTCAAAATAATCTATTGGTAAGGTGGGGAAGTGAAACACAAACCATTAATCCGATGGTACAGCCTGGCATGTTGTCAGACCAGTCCCAGGAGTGGTAATAAAAAGCAAAGAGCATAAAAAACAGACATGAAAACACACTTGTGTTTCAACAGTAAAGGTCAAATCAAATAAAATCCTGCCTGGCCGTTGAACATAATTTTGGAAAAAAAAAAATCTAAAATCTTTTTGCTATTATTCATTATTTAACCCTGTGTCCTCACTTACTGCCCACATTTAAATGACATGCTTATCTCATGACTAATCCAAAACACCCATAGATCAGATTACCTTTGCATTTTCTCTCAATTCACTTGTAAATATTATGTTGCGAGTCCATGCCTGTGTAAAATGAACCCACACATCCTAATAGCTCTAACTACCAAAGCGTTCCTCAACTCTGAGCCAAAGTATTGGTGATTTAATTAAGTTCAAGTGTGAGGCTTTTGTTACGCGCCTCTTTAAATTCACTTTGCATGCACGGCGAGCCGCAAGTGCACTTAGTCTGAAGTCAAGCCATCGCAGCCATAAGCAATTAGAGTGGGGCAAGACTTAAATGGACAAATATGCACGAGACTGCAATGAAATCTGTCCTGGTGATAAACTGCCCCACGCTGTAGTACTGACAGGAGATAGCCTGGCTAACATCACCACTTCAAAGACAACAAGGCCAAGAAACACTCGCACAAAAAGAAGCCCACTGGCTATTATCAAGCCTCCAGACACTGGGTTGCCTCAGTACAGCGCAACGGAGCAGTTCTTGGGGTTCAGCTCTAGGTTAGTCCTCAGAGATTTGATTACCTTCGTCCCCACTGGTTACTGGGCCTGGCTGCGAAGCATATTAATGAGATTTTACCATCATTAGAGGGAAGCTAACCAGATTAACAGGCTAGCAGGGTGGACTGTGGCAAAAAAAAAAAAAAACAGGAGAAAATGAAAGGGGGGTTAGGGGTCTTCCACTTTGTTGAATCCCACTCAGCCATGGTGTATTGCGCTCCCTGGGTTGCATTAGGTTAACTGGACGCACACACGGTCACTCACCATGTGTCAAGCACATGGACGAACATACAGCCATGCATTTGTCTTTCCATCCATAGATTGAGCGCTGGGAGCAGAAATGAGACAGAAGAAAACCACTTTGCCACAGGCTGCTGCATAAAGGCCGTCTTTGAAGTCTGCTTAAAATAATGAAGTGGGATGGCTAATGTTGGAGCCCCGGGGACAGAGACCGCCTTGCAAAACCCTGCGAATTCTAGACTTCATGAATTTCCCCAAAAGACCAAAAAGTGAGCAGAACGTTCATTCACAGTGTTTGTCTGAAGCTAAATTTCCAGATTTTATATCCGTGCAGGAATGTGGATCAGCTTAATGGAATATGTGATACACACTTTGTGTGGAATGCTTGGTCAGCACTCTTTGAATGACTGAAAAGGGAAATGGGATGATTTCCTTGCTTACAGGGAAATCCTGCTATTCTCTAACAAAAAGTCAAGCTGAAAATGGACTTAGTTCCAATTGCCACCTTCACACTGATTACAGACAGGAAAAAAAGCCCTGCACACTATTAGAATAAGGGCTGGCGTGTGCGATCGCACACTAACAGGTTTGTACAGACTGACAGGCCATAAGAGAGAGCACCAGTGGAGTGTGTTTGTGTTTCAAACAGAGTGTGAACAGTTATTAGATGGGATAGAGGCAGGCATGGTGGAAACACACAAGTAGAAAAGAGGCATTGGAGGTTAACACGGAGCAAGAGAACAGACAACAAACTTCACTTTTCTTATATCCACAGTAACTAAATCAAGCCCATACACTCCCACCTACCCCCACTACTATCTGACAAACTACATGTTCTCCTGTTCTGCAACTTGCATCTAGAACAAAAAAATATATTTCAAATTATATACATGCTTCAATTATTTTATACCAAACACGAGTCCTTCAACTATAATCAGGATTTTATTTGAATAGTCACTAATTCAAATGTCCAAGCCAGTACAGAAAATAATAAGCTACAGAGCTAAATTGGGGTTATCAATCCAAAGATTTCTTAGGAAACAACTAGCTATATTACACCTTTTTATCTGCTATCAATTTGTTTGGCTTCATCTTTCCACTGGAATCATTTTTGAAATAATGCTCTCAAACACACGTAAAATATTAAAGTGATCAAGTTAGTCCCAAAATGTTTGATGCATGTGTCGTGTGGAATCTTAGTAAACTACAGATATGTTGATTGCTTTGCTAAAATTCAATTAGTAAGCTAAAACTGGGCTGTTAAAGCTAGGAGTAGTATAACACTAGCTGAAAGCTAAAACAATCAAAATGGTGCACAAAGCCTAACTATTAAAATGCAGGTTAAGCGTTAAAAATATCAAAACTCTAGCTAATTGTAGCCGAAGAGCAAGCTAACAACCCAGTTAACTCTGTTTTAACTCTGTTTAAATGTCAAGAAAAGGTTTTATGACTTGGTGTCCTGTGTTTGTGTTCCAAGTCTCTCTTGTAAATGAGCCTAAATGAAATTACCAGTCTAAATAAATGTAAATAAAAAATAAATAAAATAAATGCAGCAAAAGACAGTGGATAAGAACAAGTAGCTGCAAAAATAAAAGTAGCAAAAAACTCTAGTTAGAGGCTCAAAAGTAGAGTGTTAGCTAAAAAGGAGCAGAATGCCAGCTTAAAGTTTAAAGTAGCAAAAAAACTAGTTAAAGTCTGCAAATTGCTAACTAAGTAGCATAAAGCTAGCTGAAAGTTACAGTAGCATAAGAAGAAAAAAGAACAAATGTGTTGAAGCAGATTTTAAAAAGAACAAAGTTTTTGAGGAAATTAAAGAAATTTCAATGTATTTCTACGAGGAAAATATTTGTAAATCAAGTGAAATATTTCGGTAAGTATAAAAGTCATAAAGAAAAGTCAAAGTGACCCATCTCCTAAATAAGCTGAATGTTCTGGTATATAAATGGCTAAATAGCACAAATAAAGCAGAAGCGGCTAGATTGCAAAACAGATAGAAAAATACAAAACAGAAACAATAAAGTGAATGCAAAATCAGCATTATCACAATTACTGATGGGATTTCAGTGCACACAGAAATAGAAAAAAAAGCATTACTGAATTACTAAAATAATATTTTATTGGCATTTCAGGTCATTTTAATTTCACATTCATTACATTACAATGCCACTTGTTTCTACTGCTATAAGACTGGGTTAGGAGGATTACAGTGGATTCCCCTGCCCGACGGTGCACCACTTAAGCTGCTTCATGTCAATCCTACAGTCAGACATCTTAGTGCAGACAGAGAAATGGAGAGGACGCATAGACTGATAAGAGTTCTGCCGTCAAAACATTTCTAAGCTGAACCATATGAACAGATTAGTGTTGTGCGATAACTCCGTAAAATACCATAAAAGTAAGAATAAATCAAATCGAGCACAATATTTGCTTTTTTTTTTACATTGTCACAATATACTTCTTCTTTGTATGGACTGATGCCAAATTCTTCAAAAGAATAGGACATGGATTAAACTTCAAAGTTTAAACTAATAATAATAAAATTCCCTGCGGCAAATGACACATCACTTCCATTTAGGAAAGTTTACTGAGTTTCTGCAGGAATTTCAAGAAAAGGACAGCTGGTTGTTTTGCAAACACTATTGATATTCAGATTTTGCAGACAGTGCAGAAATGTGATACGGCCGTTAGAGTTGGGATTGCTCCATGTTTGAAGGCCAAACTTGCTCCTAAAACTAAAATTTATAGGATAACGTTCCAAATTGAGGCCGGATAACTACCCCATCTAGAATGTTACTACAAGGAACAAACACACACACACAAACACACACACGAGTGATAAATGAGGCCCTGAGCAGAGACTGAAGGGCAGGGCGGTGCAAAGCAAGAAGTCATTCTTGCCTGTTATGATGATCCCTCTTCAACAGCAGGAAATGGTGGTGTTTGTCTTGGACCAGAAGCGGGGAAGAACACCAGATTGTGTTTAGCACGAGTAATTTATGGCATTTTTACATCAGGATGACCTAGGAGTGTGCAAAAATATGTAACACAACACTCTACCTCTACTTGTTCCTAAAGGGACGCAACTAACGCACATGGAGGTACTTGCGCGAGCTTGATTAAGTTGATGCTTTGCGCTAACCTTTCTGTGTGTGTGTGTGAACATCAGCACGTTCTTGGCTGAGGCCAGGCCTGGTTTTTATCAGCGCTGCAGCACCCCCACTACACCATATCCCCTAGTCCTTCTCCAGGAGGCCTGAGACGATCTTTCTCAGCACCGCCTGGCTTCTGAAATAACAACACATCAGGTTTTGCTATCACCGCTCGTCTGTAAATGGAGACAGAACTGAGAACACGTGCGGACAAACTAGAGAGTAAAGAGTGGGGGGCCGAGGGGGGGGGGGAGTGATTGAGCAGATGGTTAAAGTGACTAGACTTTGAGCAAAGACTTCATGTTAACCATAGTAGCTGTTGTGCACCACTTCTGCCGCATGCCAGTATCCCTACAACTAATTCTGAGTCTCCTGACAAAGCACAGGACAGCTAGAGCGCAGATATATTTTACTAATGTAGGAAGTACTCACTAACGTATGGCTCTAATTGAGCAGAAAAAAAATCACTAAGAGGATAACAAAGCAACTCTCAATATTTCTCGAAAGAACCACCAACTTTGAGTAGCGCAGTGCAACTTCAACCCAGCAGCTGTCAGTGCCTGCTGAGTGACAGCGGGACTATCCGTGTTGGCACATGCCCCAGGGTGACCGGAGATATCTGGCACGAGTTGATGGTACGGGATGTGATGGTGGGTAAAAGGGGCAAAGGTCAGACCCTCGTTGGTCAGAGGATGCCAGGTTATGTGCAGACACAGCGGCTTTTTTAGTGAGCCTCCATGAATTTGTGCCAAGTCTAAGTGTGTGTGTGAAGGTAAAAATATTAGGGAGAAGGGCTTTAATCGGCATTCTAAGAGCAGGCTGGAGTGTCATTAGGGTTTGGGCTGATAACTTCAAAGACCTATCATTAATTATTCTTCATAACAATAGCCTGCAAATTAATTTGTTAAAGTTATCTAAAGGGGAAGATAAGTTTATATTATAATATCTTAACTGACCTACATTACAGAGTATGAGAGTGGGCGGCCAGAAGAGAATGTCAGCAAGAGGTTTAGGGTTCATCAAACACAGCTGAGAAGAAAGACGAGATGAGCGACAAGACAGAGGGAGGCCTGCGACATGTGAGACAAACATTTGAAAACCAGAGATAAAAGCCATGCATAATGGCATGTTTGCTTCAAGACACACTGCTCAAAAAAGAAAAAAACAGAGGTGGAACCACAATGTAACCTCGCTCTGCCAACTTTCTCCATGTTAAAATAGTACACCCTTCCTGGAGTATCTTACAGTTGTGATACCTCATTATGTATAAAAAAACAAAAAAAAACAAATCAAGGTAATCAGTGAAGCATAACATCAATACAAACACAGATGAAACCTCAGATTTTTAGTGTTCACTAAAGCTTTTACCCTAACCGTAAAAAAAGGCTTTATGAAACATTAAAGCTGCACTTTTACTGAGTTTCTACATCTGTCTGTTGTATGATTGTGCTCAAGTGGGTGACTTTGTGTTTGTGCTTTTACTTCCAACCATAACACACTTGCACTCATGCATACCAGGAGTCTGGAGGGGACAAAAGCGGAACAGAATCTGGGCCACCCAAACTACGATCCGACTAGCCTTTTTTTTTTTATTATTCATGCACTGCTGTCCTGAAATCATCCAGAAATATTTCAGAGGAGTTCTGTGAGAAAATGTAAATGTCTGTAGTAATTGTTTTGAGCTCGCAAAATTTCCACTCAGTCAACAAGTAAAATATCCCTAAGATCTGTGAGAAGGACAATGTTAAGAATGCAGCAGCAAAACCCTGCTGCAGAACCATTTACTGCAAGTGAGAGAGTCCATTTGCTGGGAAGAGCTGTGGCTACGACAGCTGCAGGATATTAAGAAAAAATGTGGTATTACTGACAATTGCAATGACATCGTCAGTTGTGATAACCCCACATTTTTCCTCACTCACGCCTTTTTAGTTCTGTCAACGCCATGCCCACAAAAGTCTTAATGTGTTTTAGCACCTCAGCAATTTTCATCTAAACATGGTAAGGACATCTTGGGCAGTAAGGAGTCTATTATTGCCCAAAGGAAAGCACAAAAAAAAAGAAATGTGTGTTTGGTCTATTGTTTATTTGATGGAAAAATGCTTATTGGCATGAAATGACACCATTAGAATGCTTGTTTATTTCCCCTTAAAGGGTGCCACATTTGGTAGAAAAACAGTTTTCGTTGGTTGAGTAGCAGAGTTAAGTATGTGGGACGTTACCCTGAAAACTTGCCAAATCCTGATCTGCCAGTGCCAAACAGCTTAATCTGCTTTTGACTCTTGTTGGGTGTTGTTTGATTGGATGATTGAAGAATCAAGAAATACCGGCAGTTTAACAATTTATTCAACAAAAGAGTAGGGCTGGATGATATGGCTGAAAAATATATCACGACATAAGCGTTTTAAATCAGCTGAAAAAAAAAGTTTTACCCAATCAGAGCAGAGTAGGGCGGGTCGTGCTGTCTGACTAACAGCAGGTGCGAGCTGAGGGCAGGTGAGAGCTCCCTAGTAATGCTGTCAGTGTTTCCCTGACATTTTTTTCCACAGAGGATTATGTATGTTTCATATACATATATTTTTGAAAGCACATTTCTACTGTAACGCCATGTGTTCACATGCACAACAAAACCACGAGAGATCACCTGACCGTTGTTTTCGAATCAGAGGCTCAGAGGGATCTCCACCCGTGGCATGGCTACGACCAGCCCGGGACTTCAGAGTCTAAAATCTTGGTATTATTTAAACGTTAATGTGTTTGGAGCATAGGTGTTATCCTACAGACATGTGCAACTTGCACATGAGCTCCTGCTTCTCAAAGAAACAGCGCTGCGCTGGGGCACGCCTTCTTATATACACTATAATAAAGAGAATAATATTTATGCCCCACATTATAAAAGATGTGTGTCTTCGTTTGACTTAAATTTTACCCTAAAATCACAAAGTTCTCTGAGACAGCTTCAGGTGTTTATCACAAATATCTGCTAAATTTTATTCTACCAGGTGTTTTAGCAACAACAAGGTGTTGTGGCTGTTTTGTCCTAAACTTATTTAGAACCATACTGAGATGTTTTTAAAATAAATATCAGATTTCCTCAGCTGAAAACACTAAAATGACATAAAAGTAAATTAGAGAAAAGCTGTTTATATCATCTCTCTTTCTTCAGAATGTGATCAGTCTTAAAAATCTAAATATTCAAGGTTAAAATCTTCTTACAACTTCCACACTTCATTAGAGAATACTACTAAGGTCATGTACTCCACTTTACATGAAAACCTTTGACCTGTGTGCAGGAAGAAGCTCATCAATGTTTGGTACTGGGTGGTAGTAGAAGGTGATGCTTGGGTGACCTCTAGGCGTAGAAAATATTTTAGTCAAAATATTTTTTGCTGCTTCAATCCCTGAGCCTTAAATACTTTGTGCGTGTCTCTCTTTGTGAAGTCTGGTGACAAAAAAAAGGATGAGGAGAACGGAGAATTTCTACTGGAGCAGCTCCTGAAACTGTAAACCTGGCTGGCTGACGGGTTGGCATTTCCTCGTTGCGCTGCTAATGTACAGATCATGAATGCAAGGCTCTTTAAGTACAACAGCTTATAATAAATTGCAGTCCAAGCTGAACTTTGCAATGTCCATCCATCCATTATCTTTATCAGCTTCTTCTTTTCAGGGTCATGGGGTCTTTGGTGCCCATACCCACAAGTTACAGTGTGAGTGGCGGGGCATGAGCGGTTTAACATGACAAAGCGGGCCCTAACACTCCCATTTTTTGGTATGTGAGGGTAAACTACCTGGAAAAAACCCATGCATGCATGAAAAGAACATGCAAACTCTACCCAGAAAGGTCCTGGGCCAGGATTTGATGGGTCAACCTGGCTGAGAGACAACAGCTCTATCTGAGCCACCAGTGTCCGAGGGGACCAAGGCTGTCCCCAAGTACACCAGCTCCAAAGTGCGTAAACTTTGCTGATGATACATTTTCAAAATATTGTGCAGCTGTACTGGCTAAATATGTATAGTTTGGGCCTCACCTGTTTATATTGTGACTGCATTCATAACATAACATCAACAAAGACCCTTATCTGCTTTAGTTAACGAGTAGTAAACAGCCATTTCCAAACCGCTTTTTGTGCTTCATGATGTACTCCTGATGCTCTATCTACAGACACTCCCTTACATTTGCAGTGCAAAGAGCAGAAAGTGTAAGGGAAACCTGTTGCAAATTATGTGTGTGTATAGCAACTGCAGATAAAGTCCAGACCAAATGGTCTGCACCTTCTAGTGACATTTCCAATTGTTATGTGTGACAACAGCTAATGTGTTGCCAATCAAAAAGGGCTGAAGGTTAATAATTACTCATCTGGCTGATTTTCTTTCTCCAGACCCACCTAGAATGACTGAAACTTTCAAATAACTTTGTATTCATGTAATAATGAAAAATAATAAATAAAATCAAGATATACAATGCAAGAAAGCTGTCTTGAGGAGTTAGAGGGTCAAAAGGACTGCAAATATTCATGTGACAAAGTAATTACAAAGAGATGGGAGGAGGGGGAAGATGTGAAAATTGTCTAAGGAGAGGCTTGTGAGCACAGTAAGTCTTTTAAAAACATTATGGTTGCAAGATTTAGAACAGATGATTTGAATTAGGGAGGTGATCATGAACACATTTCTGGCCTCGGCATTTGAACACAATCACTGGGGAAGAAATCCTGGAAAATGCAACTCATACACAAGTTTGCCTGCCAGTGCTGAAATTACACCTATACACATTAACAAGACCCTATTCAACTTTATTGGGCTGAGTGCCACACACAGTGCCTCTCCATGTTTAAAAAGCCAAAAGGACAGTCATGAATGCTTATGCCTGAGTGTTTGCTCTTCTCTCACTAACAGAGAGGTTATCTACCCATTGACACCCACTAATCCAATCTGACTGGCAGCATTCAAGGTTCTCTGTACTTAAGCGCATATTCAGTAGCGGAGGAAGCCAGGGGTCATAAATATGGAAGGCGGCAAAGAGCTATTTGCATCAGAGGGCTGAAGTGGATTTGGAATGGCCAGGAGGAGGTGGAAATTAAAAGAAAAAAAGGGGGGTGAACAAGGGAACAAGAAAGAAGGAGAAAAAGAAGAGGTTCACGAGGAGCTGCCGAGAAAAAGGGAGGATCACCGGGGACAGGCTTTGTCATGTTAAACCACTTCTCTTAACGCATGTTCTCCTTTTACTCCTCCTCTACTCTTTCTCTCCCTCTCTGCGGATAAAACACAATAGTCAATCACGGGAGGGGGGGAATCGAATACAAGAGTTTGATCTTCTCAACTTCAGAGAAGAAGCATGACAGTGTATGACAGGGGTGAGGATGGAGGTGCAGAATGTGCGTGACTCGGGTGGATGAGTGTGTGTGTTCAGCGGTGCTAAATAAATGTGCTCTCTCTCTCTTGCTCTCCCTGGACTGTTTCTCTTAAAACCCTTTAACTCAAGGTTTCTGTCTTTATGTTCTTGTCAATATGAGTTAGAGTTAATAGTTGGCTAATAGTGCCTTTAATGCACATCGGCCTTCAAGTCAAAGTGGGTTAATGTGCATTCCACTACTGTACATGAAGAAAACATAATGACATTTCTCCTCATAAATTAGCTCCAAGCACTAATGTCAGGTTATGAGTTGAAAGGGTGTTATTGTGGATGTAAAAGGAGAGGAGGTATCTGCAAAGGCTGGATGAAAGGATACAGCAAGTGTGCCATTACCCTGTCACTTTTCTGTTAAAGAGCTCAATGATGCGGGAGGTTGAAGGGTTATTTTGTCAGATAAGGGCTTAAAATGGCCCAAAGACCACTGAAGGACAACTGACAGAAAAATCACTCGTGCATAGGAAGTAGAAAGACAAAAATGCAGGACTACAGATGAATTGATTATCCAACTTCATTTCACTTTAATGCACTCTTGAGCGGTTATTTACACAAAGTCGGTTGAAAAATTCAGCCGAAGATTCAGCTATAAATACCTTACCCTAAAAGCCACTCAGCCAACAACCGGTCTCCTTATGCACCCTAATGATGAGCGATGGCATGCATTTGATTCAAATGTCTGATGCTTTGTGTCAGGGGGCTCCTTAGTGGAAGATTTGGGCAGAGCAAAGGGGTGAACTGGTGGGCGGGAAAAAGCAGAATCATTTGTCTTCAGTGTCGGCGCTAATGCCAAAATAAAAAATAAATAAATAAATAAATGGAGGTGTTTGTCGATAGGGACATTAATTCTGCTTTGTGCTTAGGACAAATGGCTGATGAGAGCAGGCAGAGTCATCAGGGGAGTGCAGTGGGATGTTACTAGAATTTAATGAAGGACATGTTTGGCTTCCTCAAGTATGGGTTCTGCCTTTATGCTTTGTGTGTGTGTGTGTGTGTGTCTGCTGTCTGTGCCTCTGCAGACACTAATTTCCTGCATGGATCCCTGACCTTTCACTGTAGCCTGGGGGGAGCCATTTGATCACAACACACACACACACATACACACACACACGCATATGCATACACCATTTCCTGTTTTATAGCTGCCTACCAGTCAGGGAACTGGTCATAATGAAACAGAACTGATCTTTAGCACAAAAAATACAGTAAAAAATAATCATTTTAAAAAATGTTGATCTTATTTGATATTATTTTATCTCTTTAAATTACATGCATTATGAAAAATTATCTAGTGAATCATACATAATTGCCACTTATCACAACCTGTCCAAATGCAGATTTAACAGCTGCTAAATAAAGACTGTTGCTGCAGCTTTGATTACCATTATGTAAGGCTTAAAATTAGAAAGGAATAAAGGCTTGTTTGTTGGTTTGTTTGCTTTTAAACAACAGATATTTTAAAGCTGCTTCAACAGCTCAAGTTCCAGCCCTATGTTCTAAACCAGCTTTATTCCAACAGCGATCTCTGACAGAGTAGAATCAATGTGACATTATCTGCTCTTTGGAAACTTATTGTACACTGAACTTTTTTAGAAAATGTGTTAAACTTTTGTAATTTAAGCAACAAACATTTACTGTTGCCTAATTTCAAAATGTTTTGTTTTATGTACATAAGGTTACTGCTTTTTAACTTAAGGTAGTTAAATCGTTTAAACTTTCTACGACTTTCTAAGGTAAGCAGGGTAGACATAGGTACACTTTCCCAGTTGTCCAGCGGACAACCTCTTGACTGGAAATCTGGTTGTCTGCAACTTTTATAATAAAATGGTGAAAATTTTCAAGCAAAATGTAATTTAATAAGTATATTGCACTATATATAAACATTCTCAGTCAGCCATCTTGACTATTTCAGGAGCTGTGAGTGGAACTTTCTTGTTCTTATTCTCTTCCTTTTCATCAGACTTTGCAAGAGAAGCGCTCACTGCATATTCAAAGGTCAGCAATAAAAGTAAAAAAAACAACAACATATTTTGAATTTGTTTTTCTACACCTAGAGGTTACACAAGCATCACCCTCCATCACCACCCAATACTACACATTCAAGAGCTTTTTCCTGCCTGCAGGTCAACGTTTTTTAAGTTAAGAGGAGTACACATCAGTGATTCTCAACCCTGGTCCTCGTGGCCCACTATCCTGCATGTTCTGATTGTTTCCCTGCCCTTCAGCAGCTCTTCAGATTCTTCAGAAGCCTCTTAATCACTCATTCATACAAAACAGGTGTGTCAAAGCAAGGAAACATCTAAAACATGCGGGACAGCGGGCCTCAAGGACCAGGGTTAGGAACCACTGGTGTACAGGACCTAAAGCTGTAACACATATTTAACCTGCAACATTCATATTCTCAGGACTGATGACTGATGAAGGAAGAGAAAAATGAAAAACAGTTTTTCTCTAGTTTACTTTTATTTCATTTTAGTGTTTTCAAATGAGTGGTTGTCTCATATTTATAAAATATTATAGCACAGGACGTCCTTTGAACAGTTTGAATTGTCCTGATGTATCTCATTAATCCAGGTAGAAAAATCAAAAAGAAAAAATAAGTAGGTCCTCTGGACGGGTTCTTCTTTAGTGAAACG
>JARVGW010000247.1:5495391-5507051 GCA_031762495.1 Anablepsoides rubrolineatus
ATAATCTGTTTAGTTTTCCACCATATGATCCAATAAGCTGTGGAGTCATGTGACGGCAGTAATGGATAATGTGTGTCTCCCTCAACAAACATCCCTTACAAGTGCATTTAAAAAAAATTATTACATCCAAGCAGTAAAGCAAACAGCAGAATGCTATCCACACACACACACACACACACACACACAAACACACACCCCACCCCACGTCTACAACTCCCTACTTGAAGCAAAACAATGTGGAATTGAGGGATCAGAGGTCTTTTCCTGGGCCAAACCCCCACCGTCTCCCTCAACCGAGCTCACATGGTTTGAATCAATGCTGCCACAAGAGCTGTTTAGTGGACCGGCTCAATAAATACTATCAAGCTCTGCCTGGGTATCTGCTTCAAAAATGATTTGTCTCTTTAGTCAGGAGAACATTCTAATCTCATCTGACTTAGAAAAACAAGCAGTGACTCAGAGAAAGAGAGATGGAGGCAAACTGCAACGCAAACAAAAACTCTTTTTTTTGAGGTTTTGTTGTTGCTGCCAAACATCAGACATTCCTGTCTAAATTTCCCTTTTGTCACATGCTTCTTATAGTCTTGAGGCGAGGAGGAAATTGGCCCTTAAGAGCCTGTGGAGATTCCTGTCTCTTTACGCTCCTGCAGAACTGTAAGACAACAGAACTCTCTCTTTCATTAAGCTTAGTGCCATGCAGCTGCTTTGAGGTGAAGAATGGGACAGGCCTCTGATACCCTGTCACTGCAATAAAATTCTCTTATTGCAGCAGATATGGTATCAGTAAAACAACAAAACAAACAAAAAAAATCTCCATGGCCACACTGGTGTATGCTCAATCCACAAATAAAAAGAAATGCACACGTGAACACAAATAAAACCTGAACTCCCTGAAATAAAAAGCATCATCTATAGAGATGACAGATAGGCTTCTTCACTCCTGGAGCTGACGAACAGGGACCACATCATTTAAATTTGCATGTCTATTTCAGGTAAGAAACCACCTTAAACATGCATTTAATCATCATAATTAGTGATTTAAACATGAAGGCTATGACTGGAAAAATCAGAGCTGCTGCTCAGGAACTGTGGTCTGTAACGGATCCAGATTACCAGGGACACTGAGGATAAGACTGGCAGAAAAGTTTGACCTGATTAGTGCTGGCATGGCTTGGAAAAAAAACATTGTGTTGGAAGCATATTTCAGGAAGGCAGAATAAAGTGGCTTGGAGATACAAAACAACGGAGGCGCATTTGGAAAGACAGAAAAGTGGGTCAAAATATATATTGCAGTGACAAAAGGTCAGGGACGAATCAAATGGAATGAAAAGACCGATTTGGTCACGTATGGATCCGAACACTTTGATATGAGAAGGGGGACAAAAACCAAAGCACCTACAGTGATTGGATCCGTTCCAGTGCTGGTTCCTGATGGACGTGCTGTAGGGATGGGGCGCACCGGGCACCAGTCCTTTCTCTGGGATCAAGCATCCTCGGCTCTGGTTGTAGTAATCCATCATTAGAAACGGGTTCGGGCTGGGATTCAGTCCCACAACGTCCACACTCTCGTACATCATACGCGGCGGGAGAGGAGGAGGAGGGTGTGGGGGGAAAAGAGAAACGCTATCAAAACACACGAAGGAGCCTGGTGGATTTCAGCAGGATCTGGCCGAACGGCATCAAAACAGAAGTAGTGATAAATCCAAACCCCGCGGGGACATGTGGGCTTTCGGCATCTCTCTTTGTTGAAGAACAGAAAAATGAGGTGGATAAAAATAAAAATAAATAAAAATTAAAAATAAAATCAGCCCGATCGGCTTCCCTCAGTTTTGGGGATGAAAAGAGCGGTGCGCATTGTGTCCAGGGTTGGAGCCGCGCGCACTTCCAGCAGAATATACACACACATATATGTGTCCAGATGCTCAGACAGAGAGCGACATCTGAGGATTTAACCAGGCGACAAAGCAGAATCCCAGAAAGAGGGTAGAAATTCCCCGAGTCCGTCCGTGAGGCTGCCGCCGCTGCTGCCGAGGGGGGTGGGGGGTTAGAGCTGGCAGAGTTGCAGTTTGTCCTTCGTGGGGTTACGGTCCCGTTACCGCTCGGACTCCTCCTGAACGCCGTCTCTTTTCTTTTTATCTCTCTAACATCTACTTTCACCGAGCTCTCTCACACGTCCAGGTCCGTCCGAAAACGCGCAGCGCCCGCCTCGTTAAAGATCCACAGCACCGAATCGTTCCCACAGCAGACCGAGCTGCGATCAGATCCTGCAGAAATGTGACAAGGCGCAGCAGCTGAGGAGCTCTGGCTCCTCCTCCTCCTCCTCCTGCTGCTGCCTCCCCGCTCAGCCAGGCTTGGCTCCGCCCCCTGTTTAACCCTTTCAGGGACGGAGCTCCCCTGTCTCCACACACAGGCCCTCCTTCAAACATAGCAGCGGGGGCTTTAAATAGTATTTGAGGACATGATGAAGTTATATAAGCTCACTAATTAGTCTTTCATATCTTTACACTGGAGTTCATGGTTATAATGAGAGCTGCCACAGAATGCATCGCTCCTCCTGCTCCCCCACCCTCACCCCTGGAAGTTCCTCCTCAGTTCTCAGATAAATAAAGCCCCCCCTCAATGTTCTCATCAGTCCTTATACCCCTTGGATTTTTTTTCTTCCTTCCCCGTCTCCCTAATTTGCCTAATGCTATGCTGCTGAACTTTTCCTGAACCCAGAAAAGAAGGCAGCCTCACCTCCTGTTGACCCACTGGTTGACTTGCCTCCTTCTCTGGCTTCACATTATTCAAGGTTTCCCACCTTGTACACCCCGAGTTAACACTGTTGCACTTTTTATTTTCCTCGAGAGCTGCCCAGAGAGGTATCTTTGGTTCATGCAGCCGATACCAACAAAACAAAAGAAAACAAACAAACAAACAAAAAAAATAGCTAAACGACAACAACACACTTTTCTCACGGTTTACTTACAGCTGGAAATAAAGTTCAGGAAGTTTGGTTGCCTTTTAAAGAATGCTACCGTCTTTACTCTGCAACATTCCAAGCAACATTGTTGTGTCTTGTCATGCACACATGTAGCCGTGTCAAAAACAAAAATACAGTCAAATGCCGTCACGAGACGAAAATCGACATTTCACCTTTTAAAAGTTGAGTATGCACATGCCTGATACAAAAAGTAAAACGGGTCAAAGAAGCAAAAATATTTAAGTTATTCACAAATCTATCATCACAAGCTTGAGATTTTTTTTATGACTCTCATGCTTCCACTTCACTATAAATGACTTTTTGTACATTTCCCCCCCTGATACTGAGATTTGTTTTATTACATAAAATACAAAGAAAGCCACATGACAAAATCAAACATGACTCACTGATTGCAACATTCTCAAAAAAATACACATAAGAGAGTCAGAGTTGCAAATTCTGACAAATTCTCAGGTGACGTGTTTTATTTTGAACAACCTCAGTTCAGAAAGATGAAGTTTAATTCTGATTAAACTGATTAGTTAATTGGTATAACCTAGCTGTTGTCATCAATCTGGTCAGAAATAAACTGTTTCTTCAAACTGAGAAGGGTTACATTTCCACAGAATCCTACTTTTCACTGGTTTTGAACTTTCTTACTAAGATAAACTTAACTTAATCTAACAACAATTACAATAAATTGCAGAGAGCAGAGTGTTTTTTGTGTTACTCACCCTTCGCAGCATCACGGAGCAAAATTGTAGGTACAAAGGAACATTAGTTTATTAACTAGGTTCAGATGTATGATCATGCTGACACTGCATGATCAGCATCAGGGTTGCCAGATAAAAACAAAAGTTATTTTTTTGCCCCTCCTTTTCTGTGCACATTTTCAAGAAACGCAGCACACACTTTATCTTACATTCATCACCTGATCTGGAGCTATCAACAGATCATTTTATTGGCAATACTAAACATGAACAACAGCAACTTCTAAATATTCTACCATATTCAAAGATTGAATTTTGAACTTTTCTAAAAACAAACAAAAACGATTATTAACAGTATGTTATATTTTTTTGCTGCAATGCTGCATTGTTTCTACTGGAGATTAAACAGATAAAAAAGGGGAAAATGGCTTTAAAGCATACACATTCGCCTAAAAAAATATGATGCAAATTAGCCTGTTTACTTAATGTTATTCAAACAACAATGATAGAAACACTACAGGAAGAAAGGTCACCTAAGGTAAATAGATATGCTTTGTTTTAGAACTGCAACATGAGTAAAAGCTTTTGAAAACTGCTCGATTAGACAGAAAAAGTAACCAAGTAACCTTTTCAATTATATATGCATCAATGTGGACAAAACCCTGAGTGACTTGTGTTGTAAACGACACCACCAACAGAACAATCCCTCACCTCCCCCGCTGACCTACACCTGAGCCACAGGCCACAGCTGGGTCTGACCAGTGCAGTTTTTCAAAAGGATTATCAGCATGGAGACTGGCAGGGTGTGTGTGTGGGTGTGTGTGTGTGGAGGGGGGGGTATTGGCTGCTCCGCCCCCACGGACTGTAACACTTATTTCATGCAAACCCCAGTGTGTTTACCCTGCCTGATAAGAGCCAATATGCAGGCCATGGCGACCCCTTGCCTGCAATGATAGCCAAACATTCCTTGACATGATTAACCCGATGAGTAATGGCTGACAGAAAATGCTAATTTTCCAGGCTGTTTTCTTCTCCGAGGGGAGAGCGTTCATACACGGGTGATGCCCTGTGATTGCATAGGACAAGCTATCAGATAACAGACCGTTGATCATTAGTTCAGAGGAGAGGGAGGAGTAAAAGCTGAGTAAATGAGTAACATTAAAATACCAGTTGTCTATTTATAATATACTAAATTATCTATGTTGTCTGTAGCTGACATAGTTTCAAGTAGCGTGCCAGAGCTTTAGAATCAGGGAAACAAATGGAGCATTGATATGTGTCACCTACACACAGTGATTCAGTTATACCTTTACTGTCGGTTCATTAGAACTTTAACCCAACATTCGTTCATGCCTTGTGACTTCTTATGTAAGACTCAAGACAAACCACAGGAAAAAACAACATTTGAACACATAGGTGTTAAATGTAGGTGTTGGCACTAGATGACAGCCAAAAATATTAAAAGTTGATCTAATCCTGCATCAAACACCAGGAAATATGCATGAAATCACACCCCATTCAAAGACAAACAGGCTATGTTTGTGTTTCTTTGTATTTGATAAAAAACAAGCTATATTGAGCTCAAGACTATTTTTGCATAGAGTGGGAGAGAGAGAGCACAGTGGACTGATAATTGTTGGCATCCAGCGATAGCTTGGTTGTCTCATGTATATAAGAAAGCATAAAAATATTAAGGTAAGGTTAGTCCAATTAAAAATATTCTGCAGGAGCTGGAGCACAAGTGGTCTTCAGTTGCTGCAATAACAGTCACAGTGTTTTGGACACTGCTGTTAAAAATATATTTGTTAAATCTTAAAATGTGTTACAAAAATGTCATTAATAAAAAATATAAATTCAAAATATATACATTTGTATAATGATCCAAGACAGTTGACTGACATTATTTTTAATGTTAGAGCTAACATAAAAACAGATATAATTTTATATTAAACTAATAAAACTGCACATTTTTTTTGCAAAAATGCAGCATGAATGCTGACAGCTGAGTAACTGCTGATATTTATTAAAGAATGAGTTGATAATTGAATTTTTCAAGTTAAAACAAACGGAACAAAAGTTAAAATCAGCAAAACTGTAACTAAAAGCTAAACTAAACAAAACTGTTGCTAATGGCTAAAATTAGCATAAGAACTCAAAAATAGAGCTGGTTTGCTGAAATAGACTAGTGAACAATAATTTTAAAGAAAAAAAGACCTTAATGTATTTCTATGAATAATTTCTTTGGAAATAAGTAATTCAGAAAGAACCATTATGTCAGTTTCTTACACATAAAAAGATCCCAACAACACGCCTGAAACAGTGTATGAGCACACGTTGATGCATCACAACTTGTGCTCCAAACACAGAGAAAATACGAGATCTGAGTGGCATCTACTGCCTCTTCATGTATGACAGCTATGTGGTGGTGGGGAAAGAGAAAGAAAGAGAGGAGTCACAAGAGGTTTAGACCACATTAACACACCAGTACAGGTGGCTGTACGTGCTCCAGCATCAACATGCGCTGCACTCCTGAGAACACGAAAAAGTACTTTAGTGCAGCCAAGTCAGAGAGATTAGATTGTGTCTCGACGTCTTAAGTTGTCACTGAGAGCCAGGTCTCAGATGCAGGGCTTCAAAGGATGGTTGCACTGAATCAGGTCAGAGTGATAGCGAGTTGATCTGAGCAGCAGAGAGACGTGGAGGACTCGGAAAGGAACGGTTATGCAACAACAAATAATTTGAGGAATACCACAAGCAGTAAACATAATGTCCTTGGTCTGAAGTGAAGCCGTAAACGAGAGTCCAGCAAAGGGACGCAAGGCAGAGGGGGAGAGGGGTTTCAGCTGGGGATTCAAAGAGTTTTATAGGTGGGGTGGAGAGGAGATTGCTGGCTGGACCTTGAGGGTGTCAAAGTAGTTTTACTGCCCCCACTCTTCTTCTCTCTCAGTCCAATCAGTGGTGTTAGCAAGCAGTAAAAAGTGCTTCCCCTGCCATTCCTTCCCCAAGGAGATGAGCCGACAGGTTAGAACAAACAATAGGCTATTTGGTCATTTGGATTATTGTGCATGTAAAAAGGAGGAGGGAGAACTCCCTCTCTGCAAACGTACAAAGTGAAGTAAAGAATATCGGAGCAGACCTTGGTTTATCTAATCAGTGGGAATTTGTTTTGATATTCCAGCAGATTCTGGAGATGATCCACCAACATCTGCAATCAGCTGTGCCTTGACCCTTGTGTTCCTGCACTCTAAGGATTCTTTCTCTGCGGATATAAACACTTCTTGCACAGTGTGCTCTTTATTGGAGTGGACATTCAAATCAAAACACAATCAAAATGTCTTAAAGCCATGGGAAAATCTGCTGAGCTCTGGCTGCCTGAAGACACTCACCAGGCTTTAAAAGGAAAAAAGAAAAAGAAAACAGAGTAGACCTGCCGTATCACTAGGACAACACTTGGCTTGGGTAAAAGCCATCTCCTGACAAGATAAGGCCAGACATGTTGGAGTTAGAGTAGAATAGCCAGGGCCTAATTTTAGAGTTCCTGTCTGCCTTGGTGGCTACAACACAAACATAGGCGCTGAATGCTGCTGCTACTCCTCCCCCCAAGCACTCCTGCACATGTGCCGGCAGATGGCTAATGCCCAGACGATAAAAGAAGTTGGGACAAGCCTCGGCAAGGCTTTCTATCTTTCTTAAATCTTTCCAGCGACCTAATAAAGAAGCACAGCAGGGAAAGATGGAAAAGAAGGCAATCGGAGGGGGAAGTACATTAAGGATTTGAAACATGTCTGTATCTGAGAGGCAACCAGGGACCCTAGCGTAAGGATTGTGTCTGTCTAGGACTGGCCGTGCACGTCAGCAGCATTATCCTACGACTGTGATGATCCGCACCATAATCCCCCCCACCCCCACAAAGCATAGAAGCCAATTTCCTCATGCCATGATCACATCTCCCTTGAATGAACGCCACAGAGCACCAAGGTGAATGTTTGCTTTTAAGTCTACCTGAAACCCCAAAACTTGTCTGTGACCACAGCGTTTCTCTCCCTGCCCTCAGAACTTTGGAGTGTTTGCACAGCTGGTTTTACGCAGTCTGTACTGACAGAACCAGCCAAACCCAGCAGCTGTGCTTCCTGACAGCAAGCCAATGCGTAATGAGGGCCCGGCCCCTTCGACGTGAGAACAAGCTTCAGTTATTGACGGACCATGCATCAATTCCATCTTGTTTCCGTCAGTCTACTGGATACGCACACGTAAACCCTGACCCAATGTTAAACTGTTCGATGGAGCTCAAAACTGGTGCTTTGCTGTATTTTCTGTGTGTGTGTCTCTCTTCAAAGAGACCCTCTAAGTGGTTACATGGATCTTTGTGAAAGCACCCCACCCCCCATCCCCCATCATTAGCCCTTTAATGTTCTTCCGACAGCAGATTCCAGCATTTATGGTACAGGCCTATATCTGCCCATAAAGCCTTTTATTGTTTAGCTGAGCTCTATAGTGGCCATAACCTGGTTTTCCCATTTTTCATGGGGACCTTCACTGTATCACTGGGGGGGGAGGACAAATCTGTACACCATCGGTGTTTACCAAAGTATGGCCTACTCATAAATCCATCGTGGCCAGCGGCATTCTGGAAATACCTCAGCAGAGGGAGAGAAACAGAGAGGAGAGGGGGAGGAGACAATTGCATACTTTGAAATCATCCACACTTTACAGCCTTGAGTCAGAGAGACCATCTCCTCAATGATCATTAGGGTCCATGTTCCTTTGCAACGAGTCCATCACTCAGCATATCAAGAGAAAATTGCAAAGGATGTTACCCTGGAGGAAAGAAATCTTGATATCAGTCATCCCAGACTTGGAATGGTTCCCCATTAACTGTCAAAAATGGGGCAGAGGTACGTACGGATGGACGCTGAGCTAATTCTATAAGAAAGACAAGAGGGATAAGAAATAAAACGGAGTGATAAGGAGAAACCAAGGACATTGCTGAACCAAAACATTTTGGGAAGGGGACCCCTAAAACCTTTGAAGACCTTTTCTGCTTATTTCTGCATCACCAAAAGAAAGTAATGTAACACCTGGCAGTGCTTTCTTCTATTTTTGAAGGGTTAAACTGGTGAGGTTTTGTCTAATGTGTGTATACAAAAATGAAGAATGTGCGCCAATTAATACAAACATGTACATTTACAGTTTTAGTGTTTTTTGTATTCTTGAACAAGATGAATGTACGTTAAAGTGCTGCTTCAGTCGTACCGAGGTCCAATTTCAAGAACCAATTTCATTTACGATATTCTTCAGACAAGAAATCACAGCAGACTATTTCAAAAGATAATAAAGCTCGGAGCAATTTATAGAAATGTGAAAACTGCACAAAGATAGAAGACATTATTATCATGCACATGTGAAATTTTAAATTGCCAGTCAAGTAGGAGATGAGAAAAAGAGAACTTCAGAACATTTTTATAAAACCAGTGTCCTCTTTTTGAACTGGATGCAAATGCTAGCAAGTATAAAAAACGGCACAGAAGAGTAAGCCACTTCTTACACACCTAACTAAATACTTAAAGCTGGCATGGTGTAAAAGGAGGTTGACAAAGGAGATGATCTCCAGCAGGGCTTCACAGAAAGACACAAGAGTGTGGAAAAACTAAGACTTTCTATCTCAAAACGTCTTTTCAAGCTTTTGATTTCGCCTCCTTTATTAGATTCCCAGCATTTCTTCTCCTTCTGTCAGAGATCCACTTATTTCCCTCTGTCCGCCCCCTTCGCCGCTTTCACTCTTTTTAGAATTTCAAGTGGTACTGAGGGCCAATTTGCTGTTTTTCATTCAGAAGTGTGATGCTGGAAAGGATCGGAGAGGAAGTGAGGGGGGTTAGAGGTTCGCTTTAAGTGGATTGCCCTCAGTCTTGTTGTGCCCAACCCAAAGCATTATAACACTTCTGTGAATGACCTCAGCTTGAGCGGTGCCCCTTTGCGCCACCACCAGGCAGGGCGCACCGATTGTGGTGCTTGTTACACAGAGACCGTGTGTGTGTCCCACACACATACTGAATTACTGTGTACTCGACATTCTGATCCTGTGATGTGTGTGTGCTTGTGTCTGTGCAGTGGTGTGGTAGCATCTGTAACGCAGCTCTAATTCTACCCTGTTCTGCCGTAAAAAAAAAAAAAGTCTTCTGCACTTGATTGTTAAGTGCACGCATTTAATGTGAAATGGTCAAAAGTGCCGGACAGGTTTAAAAGTTGATGAAACTAGTAAAATCCCTTTGCTTAGCCAGTAAGTTGGGAACGGCGAACAACAAAGGCCCTTGGGAGAGAAACAGACTGCACCCGGCTCAGAGCATGACAAATGTCTCTGCCATAGTCACCACTGTGGCCCCTGCTGCCCTGCCTTTCACAGGGAGGTGGGGACAGAGCCAGGGGGTAGCTGGGATCTGCCCCATTCTAACTCAGAGAGCGGGAGGAGGGTTAATGGAAAGAATGACTCAGCCACATTAAAACAGAAAAGAGGAGAGTAATGAGGATGAAGAAATATTCAAAAACAGACAGAGCAGTGAATGTTATTGTCCACCAAAAACTTCAATTCAGACAGGAATCTAATCTCAAGTCCCGGAGTTGAGAGTTTTAGACAAATCTAGGTGGGAAAGGGTAAATGAAAATACAAAACAACAAAACTCTCAGCTCAGGTGTATGTTTATTACTAAGACAACATAAAATTAAGGAGGACTGCAAAAACAAAAATGTCTCCAACTCAGTCAGTTCTACAGACATTAAGCTAAAATATGGTGTAGTAGTAGCTGATTCATAACAAAAACAATAAGTGCCAACAGCTTATTCAAGTTATTTTCAGGGTTAGACCAAAATGGCTCAGCTCAGTCATTTCTCAACATTGAATGATCTTAGTCTAAATTTCTGGTATTACAAGTAATACAATATTTTTTTAGGATTTTTTTAAAGAATGTTAAATCTTTGATTCTTTATGTTGATGCCCATCACATTTAATATTTTTTAACCCATCCTTGAGGTTTGTTTCCAGCTACTCTACAGAGCATATTTAACTTATTTTAGGCCAGTTAATGAAAATGTGTCTAATTGAGTTTTTTTTTTATTATTGTGTTTTTCAATTGTTTGCTTCAACTTGCTTTGCTAGTGAATAAAAATGTAACACCAGACAGTGAATACTATTTTTCCTGAGCAGCTTTTCTCTGCGCTGTGGTTGTTTCTGAAATCTGCAAGTTTACTCACCTTAGCCACAGGCAGTAGAAAACAAAGCTCCTAGCTTGTCATGTAATCAATCAAACTAGAATTTTCTTTTCTGCTCCAGATCTACTCAACCTTGCATAGATAAGTTAAAATAAAAAAGTTTAAATCATCCAACAAATAAAACTTTATAAATTTAAAAAATACTTTGGCTTTAACCTGAGGGCATCCATTGGTAGTCACTATGGATACTGAAGCGAAGAGAACCCTGAGACAGGATTGTCTCACAAGAAAGTTGACACAAAAAGAAGCCACTGAGGAGCAAATCATTGTCTGGTCACATCTTGCCATTCTCTGCATGATACCAGAACAGGAGGGTATTTGGGGTGGGGTTGGTACACACACACAGACACACACACACACAAAAAAGGATCCTGATAATTTTTAACCCGTGGAGATCTATCATCAATCTGGACCGTCTCCCCTCACATCATTAGTCCCAAGTCCCAGATCTGGCCTATTGTCATTCAGACCCTGGCTCCTTTTCAGTCTTTATTCAATATTTTTGGGCCATTGTTCCGTCTTACATGCCCCTTCTGAACTACATTACTTTTCCCACTCTGTGGTGAAAGGGAAGGGGCAAGAGGCAGAAAAAACATAATATGTTATAGTGTCAGGAGTAACAAAAACATTAGCCAGCATATCAAATGTGGAGGTTTTGCCTGAATTCTAGGGCACAAACTTCAGACAACCACGAGCAAACTGCCTCAGTTCCTCTTCTTTTTTTT
>JARVGW010000247.1:5567827-5581627 GCA_031762495.1 Anablepsoides rubrolineatus
TAATGGTAAATAAAAATAAATAACTGAATGAATGGAGTTAGGAGTGCCCGGGAAAAACTAGTGAACGTGGAGAGTGAAGCAGAAAAAGAGCAAAGGAGGGACGAATTGATTTTTGGTAAAGAGGCAGAACGAGCGATGCAAGGCATGGGAAAGAATGAAAAAGACGAAGAGGCAAGAGAGCTTGAACAATGATAGTGAAAATGAGAGACCGCTTGATACAGAGTGTGGAAAAAGACGAAGATAAAAAAAAAGGAGGGAAGGAAAAGCGAGAAGCAGATAGCAGGTGGCGATAGAAAGAAAGACGCACCTTGTCAAAAAGATTGAGAGAGCAGAGAAGAAAATGAACAGGCAGTGAAAGAAATACAGAATGAATGAAGATGGAGAGCGAGGGAAGATGAGAAGATGCCTTATTTCCTTCTATCTCAATTTGCACAAAACTGTCATTACCACCAATTTAGGCTGAGGGGGGGTAGGGGGCCGTAGGCTGGACCATTAGGCGAGCCCAGCATCAATCAGCCTAATCTCCCTCCCAGGCTGCTAAATTACAGCGCCCAGTTGCTTATTAAAATTTGTCGCCCGTCTTCCAACACCCGCCACTACTGGAGATTATACAGGGGCCCCCAGACAAATCTGTTCCAGAGAGGAGGGGGAGAAGGTGGAGGAGGAGGAAGATGAGGAAGAAGGAAGGAAGTACAGTGAGTTTAGAAGAGGGGGGGAGAAAATAAAAAGGAGAAATGCACGTGCTGCGAACGAGAGGATCAGAGTGGGAGACGATCATCTGTTTTGATTTATACACTTCTGTGAATCACCCTCACTCATACATCCCAATACAGCCCCATACACACCCACACATGCCCACATCCTCCCTAATGCAGTTTTCCATTCCTGTCAGCACCCAAACGCACACGCAGATAGAGAGAATGCCGGATTTGCAACTCCTCCCGCCGCACACTCAATCAAACCAGCGGCCAGATAAGACGCATGATGAATGGTGTAATTGAAGGCGGCAGCAGTGTAATGCTGCATCGTCCTGGGTTTTGGGGCTCAGAGGGGGAGAAGGGGGGGTTATTGGCGAGTGGGTGATTAGCCTGTAGGATTTATTGTTATTGCCTTTCTTATTAAAAAATACTAAGACGGTCTCTGCCTCACACCTCCAGCGTCAGAGCCAGAGCCTTTCACTTTGGGATGGATGAGCAGACAGCAGAGCTGCACTCGAATATATTCAGGTTGCTTTGAAGTCTGCACACAAACACGGCCGAGCTGAACATGAAGGTTTGCAGGCTGGAAATCAGGATGTCGAAATGCTGTACATACCTTGGCAACAACTCTCGTACTGAATCACACCTAGGAATTCTGGGTATCAAGGAGAGCTGGGACGCATAAATTATTAAGAATAAAAAATGATTAGAAAAAAGCATGTGAACAAATCAATAAGAACTATACGGCTCTTCTAACATACTCTTCTCCTTTTCTCCTTTCCACAGATTGCAAAAGACCATAACAATCAGAGCCACAGTGTTCTCTAGTATTTGTTCACTTTAGCTGTAACAGAGAAAATTTCTCTTTCATGTTACTGTCCATTAGGGATGAGAATTCAAATTTATTTTTCGATGCATCCTAATGCGAAGATGAACAAGATTGAATTGATTTAAAACGGTAAAAAATCAATTATTATTTAGCGTTAATAGCGTCCTGCAAAAGGCTAAATTCAGTGCCTGAACAGTTTATGGCTTGCACACAACAGTGATGTGAAAAAAAGCAGCACCTTCTGCATCGAAAGACAGTGTTTGAGTACTTTGGCTGAAGTGAATGAGAAAAATGGCATTCACAAAAGCCACATACAAGCTGTGTACACGTATGCACACGAAAGGAGGAGGAGCTAATGCTGGCCATCACTGCCAGTGCTAAAGGCAGAATCTGGGCTGCAACTGCTGGTGTCTACTTGGAGAACAGCATTCACAAGGGGGTCTTCAGAATGGATCAAACACTGCAGCATGGTTTGATGTGGGCAACAAAACAATGTGCATGGCTCAGAATATGGTTTTAATGTACAGATGCAGAATTGACAACATTCCTCTCTCATTCACATGGTAAAGCCTCCATGATATCTGTCCTATCTTCCTGTAAACAGACTGCAGAGAAGGAAAGCTAGCATACTTAAGCAGTCAGTATGGATTTTCCCAATTTAGTAGGGTGCCCGTATTCTGATCTTTGCAGCAACACATAATTTAAACATCTTCCTTCTATTTCTTTATTATCCAAAGGGCTAGAGTGGGACTGTTTTCATTGGAGTAGCTATGGTTTGTTTTAAAAGTTGCAAGATTTTCTGCTGGGTAAGGCAGCATCTCACTGCGTTATGGCTGTTGACAACTTGGCGAATGTCATTTGCATTTTTCCACGCATTTGCTGGTTTGGGGGTGGGGGTGTCCCGCTTTTTATTATTATTATTTTTTTGCAGAAGCGTCAAGAAAAACTGTCACTTAGTAACCAGGTGAAAATAAAAAAAAAATTTACGAAAAAACTTGCATTATGTCACAATGTTATTCGATAGGGCATTTAAAGCTCTTTATAAGGCTGTAACTGCCTGATACAGTAAAATGTTATGTATACAACAAGAATAGCACACATACACAGACACACACACACAACATAATGTAATAAAATCTTACACACCCTAGAATTCAGTCTCAGCACTGAAACACACACAAACAGCAACTGCTGCACACACCCAGCAACCAAACCGATGGATGTACAGCAACTGCAAATTCTGTGGCTGTACTGAGCGTGCCCACTGTCAATATGCTCTGTTACAGAAACCATCACAGGGACAACCACACGTGCATACTGAGCCAACATGTGGACTTGGGACAAAACCCACACACCTGCTATGAATAGAAAAGGGGAGGAAAAGTATTTTTTTCTGAGAGTTAGATCCACATATTTAAGTATGCAAGAGATGCAAGTATATGCTGGAAATAAAGGCTTTTGAAAAGCTCTGGCCCAGTTTAATAGTTCAACTCAATGGGCTTTGTTTGGATATATAAAACAGTGTATGACATTTACAGCTGTCGTAGAGTGTGTGTGTGAGATTTATAAATCTCACTTGGTTGCTAGTAGCCCTGTGTAATGCTGTTCAAACCGACAGAGATGTAATGTTTGGAAAACTGGGCTCAGGATACCGGCTTCTATTGTTCGAACAAACCCTTTTTTTTCAGATAGGTACACAAAAACAAAAAGAGAAAACAGAGGAAGAGTGGAGAGGAGTGGGAATAAAAGATAAACACAAAAGAGAAGAAGAGAGAAGGGTGAAGCTAAAAAAAAAATTGAAAAAAAAAAAGAGGAACATTAGCTTAAATGAAAGTTTATTAGCTGTATCAGTCAGTCAAGTCAGATGGGGTTAGGAGTTTTGCCCCAGGCCTTCCATTCTTCCTCTCTATCTTTTTCCGCTCTTCAGCCCCTCCTTCTGCCTACATGTGTGTGTGTGTTTGAAAAAGGGAGGGTTTTTGAGGGGGAGGTAGGCCTGATGGGAAAACATTAGGTTGCTGGCGACTAGCCTGTACACCAGCCAGTAATTGGCTCGGGTAATGGTCATGTCCAGACAAATAGTGCAGGCCTTAACCACGTTAGGAGCAACCAACTGCTCTGCCTGTGTTCACAGCACAGCAGCCACCCGCTCTGCTCGGACACGCAACGGCTGCAGCATGTGTGCCGTGTTTGTGGATTAACCAAACGCTAACAAAACAAAAGATTTAGTGAGACATGGTATTTCTTTCACCCCCGTTCAAATGCATTTTAAATGACCTGCACATGTGCTTCATTACTTGGAAAAAAAAAAGAAGTCCAGTGCACTTCAAGGGACAAACAGATGTGTGCTTTGACCTGTGAACACATAATAGACTGGATATGACTAGAAAAAAAGAAATAAGAGAATAAAGTCTGTATTTCATCCTTTCCTTCCTCCTTTTTGCATCACTTTGCCCTCGGTCTGCCGGCAAGCTGAGCCTCTAATGTCCATTGTGTCTGGATGAGCTGCAACAACACACACACGTCTGCTGGTGTTTGTACGCATATGTGTGTGTGTAGCCATCTTTCTCTTGAGGTTATTTCTGTGGAAATGAGACATAAATGCTCCTACAGTAGCTAAATAATATGCATGCTGTAAATGGATAAAGATGTGTGTGTGTGTTTGTGTGTGTGTGCATGTGTGTGATGGCAGCCCCTCAGCCATTGAGCTATCATCTCCTGCCAGACAGGCCCCACCAAGCCGTCCCAGCTGGATAATGAGATCCATTATGATTTACGTGCCAAGAGGACAGGCAGACTGAGCAAAGACACACACACACACACACAAAAACACACACACACACACACAGGAAAAAACTGAAATTTGAAACAGTGGCAGCACACATAAGCACATACAGTACAAGACAGATAGCTCACATTCATTCTCACACTGACATGTTCACCAAACCTTGTGTGTGTGTGTCAGTGTGCGTGTGTGTGTGTGTGTGCTAAGTTCGCTAGCTGTAGGGCATCCGATAGTGGCTCCTCTTTCAGCCTGCAACTTGAGACCTCTGAACATTTCTTTCTCACTCACACTTCCCTTCCTCCTCTGCCGCTCACATGTCAGAGTAAACAGCGAAAGGTGGGCTCGGAGCACTTCAACACACACACACATACTTCTTCAAAAGGGTAAAGATTACAACTATGTGACGCTTTAAAAACATGGACTACGAATCTATAGTCTGATTGTTCTGTGCTGCACACTGAGGTTGGATTTGTTGGAACATACATGTGCTTGTCAGCGTGTGTGTTGTGGAATGTGTTAGTGTAGAGCAGGGACTGCTGTCAAAGACCCTCTGGAAAAGGTGCAGATCATTGCTTAATTTCAGTTTTAGTGCAGCGTTTAGCTGAGAGGCAGAGGAGACAGCTCCTGTGTGTCCCAGGTTGACTTTTATTACAATTAATAATCCTACTTATCCTTTAGTACACTGAACTGGACCACAGGAGATTCGGCTCCTCCCGACTCCAAGCTCTACGTTTGTTCCTGAGGCTGCTGGCAGCAAGCAAAGCTCCTTTTTGTTTGTCTGTTTTAGTTTTTTCTTTATTGTTTTGGTGGCTTTAGCTTGAGTGGCAACCAACCAAAAATAAAATATTTTTATTTGCAAAGGGCTTAATAAATAAAGATGAGCAGAGCTGATTGATAAATAGAACTCTGTGATGAATAATGACAGAAAAATTATTTATTGTCTCTTGGATCAACTCACACTTCCTCAACAACTCACCAAGAATAGTGACACACTGCATTAAAGAAGCAAGATGAACAGACCTCAATGAAGAACATAGATATATAGATCCCCTAAGAAACAACAAGCAAAAATTAGCAGTTTTATGAGAAGCACGTTAATGACATGAAGTGTTACCATGCTAAACACACAAATACACATCCCAATCCTCAGTGGTATGCAGCAAATTTCGATCATCAGACGAGATCAGCTAGTTTCTGCAAGGCAACATTCACTCAGCTGTGATTACCCCTTAAGGAGGACAAACACACACACACAGACTCATTCTAAAGGATCCCAGAGAAGGATTTGACATATCAAGTTAAATTAAAAGGTCAAATAAATTAAATAAACATCAAAGGGAGCAAAATCAGATGAATCGCGCAGCAGTTTAGAGGCTGGAGGGGCTGCCTTTAGGAAAACACTACAGTATAATTATCTATTAGGTTTTAATTGAAAAGATCATTTCACTTTATAACAGCATGGTTGTTATCTTTATTGGTAATAACACAGTGCTCACCAAGTTAATTGAGAATATACTTAAAAACATTGAAGAAAAAGCATGCGAGTAATAATATTTGACAATGAGGTTTCATTTTATTGCATCAAACGTTACTTTCTTTACGGTAAACAGAGGCTTTTGGCTTTAGATATATCAGTTCTGGAGTCCTTGATGCTTGCTAGGGCTGGTAATACAGACTAATGCATTCAAGATGGTAATGTAATGACTGTTTTGATTCAATGTCACAGTGAAACGCTGTAACAAAGCACAGGGAACGCCACTTAATGGGTTTTTATCCAAAGAGTCTGTGGTAGTAGTACATATGTGAGAGCGAGGCTGCAGCTGAGTTTATAACCGTGAAAATATCACCACCAATCTGGTTATTTCCAGACAACTTTTTGAGGTTGCAATAAAATTCCCATCAGCGCAGTCATACGCTCCATGGTTAGATGTATTTTTTAACTAAACTGGGATGCGTGTGGCAGAACCCACAATCCAACTGACTCAACAATCTGTGCTGTAACTAAAATAATCCTTCTTAATTAAACATCAACAAAACTACCCTGTGGCCTCAAGATTTTGCCCCAACAAGAACTCAACATCAATGTTTCTTAGGCAAACGTATCTAAGGTGATGTCCTCCCGTTCTCACATCTCTATCTTACTTAACCAAACAGCTCTTTGCTCACAGCAGTGCCAGCGGTAATCACTTCCTTCAGCGCCAGGTGGTTCTCATCGACTGAGGCCCACTCCTCTGCTCGGCAGGACGCTTCGCCGGAGGAAATTGGCTCGTCTACACGAGTTTTATTGCACACGAGCTCCACGGTACTGAAGAGTCGTGCGGGCCCTCCAGTGCTGCAGTTGGACTTTGTTCAGGCCGTAAAGGAGGCTCGGCTCTCTGTAAGGAAACAGCTGCTGCATCGCACACTCCATCGTCCAAAGAAACAATTAGAAACACCCTTTTCCTATTACTTCCAACCATTAACCTTCATTGTTTGGAATTAGTCGCAGTCTATGGAATAAGTGGAATCTAATTCATGCCGTCTTTTCCTGGGCTGCTGCTGATGCCGCAGCAATTTTAATGAAGAGGATGAAAGAAGTGTTAATCAAACTGAGCATCTCATCTGGGGCAATAAGAAGCAGAGAATGGGCTATAGAGTTGCTCCCTTGTGATGTTTCTGTGTATCTACGGGATGAAACATGACTTTAACTGCCTTTGTTGTGCTAAGTTTTGCTGTTTAAAATTAGAATCAAAAACAATAAATAAATTAAGACCTAGCATTCGTTGATGGAATATCACCTGCTGTCTTTCACAACAGATTTTTAAACTGAAACCATCTCATACTGAGAAAATACAGTTGCAGCTGTTTTGTTTGACCTTGAAAATAGCTGAGTGCGATCTTATGTGCAGTGAGTACAAATGTGTTTTAACACGAGCACGAAAATACTAAGAGCCTGTCTGATATGAACGAGCAGCTAGTTCCAAAGTTTAGGTACTAGTAATGAAAAGCCCAATCACCTTTGTGGAACAGCCTGGACCTTGGGACAACTAAAGGCCCGATCATCTTTGTTAACAAACCTGGACCTTGGGACAACTAAAGGCCCGATCATCTTTGTTAACAAACCTGGACCTTGGGACAACTAAAGGTCCGATCATCTTTGTTAACAAACTTGGATCTTGGGACAACTAAAGGCCCGATCACCTTTGTTAACAAACCTGGACCTTAGGACAACTTAAGGCCCAGTTATCTTTGTTAATAAACCTGGATCTTGGGACAACTAAAGGCTCGATCACCTTTGTTAACAAACCTGGATCTTGGGACAACTAAAGGCTCGATCACCTTTGTTGACAAACCTGGACCTTGGGACAACTAAAGGCCCAATCACCTTTGTTAACAAACGTGGACCTTGGGACAACTAAAGGCCCGATCACCTTTGTTAACAAACCTGGACCTCAGGACAACTAAAGGCTCGATCACCTTTGTTAACAAACCTGGACCTTGGGACAACTAAAGGCCCAATTATCTTTGTTAATAAACCTGGATCTTGGGACAACTAAAGGCTCGATCGCCTTTGTTAACAAACCTGGACCTTGGGACAACTAAAGGCCCAATTGTCTTTGTTAACAAACCTGGACCTCAGGACAACTAAAGGCCCAATCACCTTTGTTAACAAACCTGGACCTTGGGACAACTAAAGGCTCGCTCACCTTTGTTAACAAACCTGGATCTTGGGACAACTAAAGGCTCGATCACCTTTGTTAACAAACCTGGACCTTGGGACAACTAAAGGCCCGATCACCTTTGTTAACAAGCCTAGGCCACAGGACAACTAAAGGCTTGATCACCTTTGTTAACAAACCTGGACCTCAGGACAACTAAAGGCCCGATCACCTTTGTTAACAAGCCTAGGCCACAGGACAACTAAAGGCTTGATCACCTTTGTTAACAAACCTGGACCTTGGGACAACTAAAGGCCCGATCATCTTTGTTAACAAGCCTGGACCTTGGGACAACTAAAGGCTCGATCACCTTTGTTAACAAACCTGGACCTTGGGACAACTAAAGGCCCGATCATCTTTGTTAACATACCTGGACCTTGGGACAACTAAAGGCTCAATCACCTTTGTTAACAAACCTGGACCTCGGGACAACTAAAGGCCCAATTATCTTTGTTAACAAACCTGGACCTCAGGACAACTAAAGGCCCAATTATCTGTTAACAAGCCTGGACCTTGGGACAACTAAAGGCTCGATCACCTTTGTTAACAAACATGGACCTCAGAACAACTAAAGGCTCAATCACCTTTGTTAACAAACGTGGACCTTGGGACAACTAAAGGCCCGATCATCTTTGTTAACAAGCCAGGACCTTGGGACAACTAAAGGCCCAAACACTTTTGTTAACAAACCTGGACCTTGGGACAACTAAAGGCTCAATCACCTTTGTTAACAAGCCTAGACCTCAGGACAACTAAAGGCCTGATCATCTTTGTTAACAAGCCTGGACCTCAGGACAACTAAAGGCTCGCTCACCTTTGTTAACAAACCTGGACCCCAGGACAACTAAAGGTTCGATCACCTTTGTGAACCAGCCTGAATCTTGGGACAACTAAATCTCTGATCCCCTTTGTTGACTTGCCAGGCCCTCAGGACAACAGAAGACTTGATCCCAATAATCCAGTGTGGATGTAACAAAAGCATGAATTACCCATTTAAAATAAACAAAAAATAAAAACAATTTCACTTAAGATAAAAACTCTGTATGCTAAAAAAAAATCTGTTCCTCAGGGTAAAATTTTATCAAATATCACTCCTAATCTCTTAAGATTTATCAGCAACTCCAGTCTATCCAGATATGTAGGAGAGACCCTACAGTTTTAATCAGGTCCAAAATAATTACTTCAGTTCTACGAGGCCAATGACTTGCAGCTTTAGTAAAAACGAATGTAGGTAAAACTGGGTGTCATCTGCATAGGAAAGAAAAAAATTACATTTTCTAAAGATAGAGCCTAAGGACAGCTGGTAGATATTTTGCTAACAGGGACAGGCAAAAACCTTTTAGGTCCCCCTTTTTGCCTTTTGGCAGTGGGTAATAATAACTAGGAATGGGAATGAAGGGAAGGAATTAAACAACAAGAATGCCTGCAGGGTTTAGTCATCTAGTTAGCTTCAGACACTTGCCATTGTTCCCAGACTCCCTCGTGTTGGACCACAGTGCTAACCAGTCTGATTGGATTTAAATGTCAAGAGGGATAAGACAATAGAGTTATCTTTCAAATGATGACCCATTAAGTGGTCCGAAGCAGTGTGGCTCCCCCCCTTAACAAACTAATCACCCACAAGATTCATCATCTCACACACCAGAGCATAAATTAGAGGGCTGCGGTTTCCTTTGCTTCTCCCTCTTTGTGTCCACACATCACACTGAGCACAAACATGTCCAGGAGTGTCTGTAATGTGCTATCAGCATGTGTGCATGCTGTTTATGTGTTGTACCAAAACGAGCAGTTTTGGTGCCCCTGGCTAGTGCCCCCATTTGGGGGTATGAAAGAGAGAAAGCCAGTGGGAAAGGGGCTCCTCGTTTGGACAGCAGGAGTGGCTGGCTGCACTCCACCTGCATCCTGCAGACAGGCAGACAGAGCAGACAGGGTGATGATGCCTCCCAGCTGCCTTTTCTTAATTCACCTGCTCTCCTCGGGGGTCACAGGCCACGTGCCAAAAGTTGTCCCAAAAGTCTTTTTTCTCTCTTTGTCTGGTTGTGTTTTTATTCTTAGGATGGATGGTTTTAGGTTTTCGCTTTTGCTCATTTCAATTTTTTCCTATATTAGTCCATATTGTGTCTCAAGATGTGCTCTCTTTTATTAAACTTATTTTTCTTGTTTTCACTTGACTTGCTTGATCTGCTCTGTAATCTTTTTCATATTTCTTCCTCTTTTGTTTTTCTATTTTCTTGTCCAGGACTTGTCTATCACACAAACTGGCTCTGAATTTAAACTTCAGCGGGCGATTTATGAAGAGGAGCCTCGGCGATGTGCATTAGGGGACTCTGAAGTATGGCAAGACATTATAGATCTGTGCTATAAAAAGCACCTGCGCTTCCCGTGAAAGCTTTTCATTACAGAAAGACATTGTCCGATCAATAAAATATCCTGAAAAATCTAATTACCAAAAATGACCAGGCTAGAATAAATGACTACTTATTTTTAAGATGGTTAAGGAAGTCCAGTTGGCTGCAATTTTAACCAAAGTGCTTTGGAGAGGACTCTAACCAAACCTGCACACACACACACACAAAACAAACATGAGGTACTCTGGGAGCACAACGGACAAAAAATGATTAGTGAGGAGTAGTGGTTGTTAAGGGTTTTAAAAATACTCTGTCTAAAAAAGCCTACTACACAAAGGCAGAGACACACTACTCTGTTTTTGCAGCCTTGACTTTAAATTTGGATGAATTCTCAGCAGAACAGCGCTGACAGGAGAGTCCTGCCGGAGCTCCATGGATGCCCCCAGTCTGAGACAGTCACACTGCAGAGCCTTCACATGAGCTGCAGCTGTAGGTGGAGTGGAAAAACAAGAGAAGAAACGGGGGAGTGAAGAGGAAAGAGGGAGAATAGGAGGAGTCCAGGGTGTCATTTCTCTCTGTGTCAGCTCTCTGCCTCCCCCCACACCCTCACTCCCCCATCACCCACTGGGATGTGGATGCTTCGCGGGGACAATTACCGACTGACACTTCATCATGGGCCCTGTGACAGCTGCTGACGGCCCTCGTCCAAACAAATGATGCTGAGGTCGAGGTTGCAGGCCTGCCTCAGAGTCTGCCTGGCCCTGCTGCACGGCCCTGCACTGCATTAGCAAGCCACACACACTCACACAGGAAAAAAAAAAGCTACATTAAAAGAGACTCCTCTAAACCAACCACCTTTTCCCTTAAGAAAAACACATTTATCAGCAGTGGGGAGAATGGTTTTGAGGGTGGGGGCTTAGATAGAAGGATCGAGGGTGTGGGATGGGGGAGCTCTACAGTTCTGTCAAACCCAGTACCCTTTAGGTAAAGAGAGAGCTCTTCATCTTTGTGAGGCAACTGGGACTCACGTGCACAAAACGTACACAAAATAGTCCCCAAACCTGCTGTACGTCCATCCAATCAGATAATGGGGTTAAACAGCAACTTTAAGAGGCCAAAGAGGCTAAAAAAAAGAATAATCAGCACAGTGACATCAGCATGTATCAATTAACCCCGTGTCTTTGTGGCGCCCAGGTAACACTCTGACCCTTCAATAACAAGTAAAACCATCAGCTCACTCATTTTCATTTGGTTGAGTGCAGCTAAGATTAGATGTATAAACTGGGTCGATTGCTTCGAGTTAAAAAGGGGGACAGAGTACAGATTCTTTTTTTTCTAAACAAAGAAACCATAAAAATTGAAAGTATGCAGGGGACCTGCTGGTGATGGTCAAAACCTGTAGAAAATAAATGCTGCTTGTAATTTTGGCCCAGAGAGACTGATACACAACAACTGAGACGAACATCGAACACTTGACTAACATGAACGCCTGAAACACTCACCGGCATCGAGAAAAACAGAGAAACCCAGACAGAGACGGCGAAAGCAATGAAACATTTATCAAAGAGGAAGAGTGCGGCTTCTTCTGCAGACTGTCATTGAGGGTAGCATTTCAAACATTCCTAAACAAACTTGACTCTATCCTTCGTTTCGCTATTTCTGCTTATTATCACATTCCTATTATTCACACTCTACACTGGCTCCTGGCCTTGTTGAGTTCATTCGGCATGTTTTGTTGTTTGAAAATGACAAATTATGTCCTAAAAACAGCCCCTAAAACCTGAGTTCTGATCAGGATTGTCACAGATTTTTTTTCTCTTAGCCTCTAAGAAGGCTATAAATATGAAATAACCCCATTTGCGAGGAGGCAGCAAAGTGAAGGACAGAAAGAAAAAAAAAAAACTGAAAGCCATATGTCATGTTAGAAAGGCCCTGGAGAATGCTCTCAATCTTTCTGTCAATATTCAGCGAGCGGGCTTGTAAACCATCATTAAAAAGGGGATGCTTCACTGTTTATTTATCATGAGGACACAAGGTTGCCAGCTTCCTGTAAACAAGTCCCGTGTTTGTGAGATACATTCACTGTCGCTTTCCAAAGCTCACAGCCAAATGCATCTCTCTCTGTCTATATATGAAAATGGATTGCTGCTGTTTAAGAACAGGAAGAACAATGCGTGGAGGGAGCTTGAGTGTTTTCTGATAATGGTTCATTCTCACTGTGTTCAAAAAGAAATGTGCTCTCTTCACATTGACTGAAGGTTAGAAAACTTGGTTCAGGAGTGTGAGAACAAATGATGCAGCATCTCACAGTCAAGCCGTTTTCAACACATAAACCACCTACCAGATCAGTAATCAAATTGTGAACTCACAACATTATCATATTGTGACCTTGAAACAGGTGAAATCAAATCCGCTTATTTCCACAATTAATCAATTCTGTTCACTTTTTCCACAATTTTATCACTGACAAATACACTGCCTGGCCAAAAATAAAATGTTGCCACCAAAAAAAAAAAGGTCACACACACTATTATTTCATTGGACCACCTTTAGCTTTGATTACAGCACACATTCACTGTGACATTGTTTCAATAAGCTTCTGCAATGTCACAAGATTTATTTCCATCCAGTGGACGGAACCCACTGGACGCCTCCCCGGTGAGGTGTTCCGGGCACGTCCCACTGGGAGGAGGCCCAGGGGAAGACCCAGGACACGCTGGAGGGACTATGGTTCTCGGCTGGCCTGGGAACGCTTTGGGATTCCCCCGGATGAGCTGGCCCAAGTGGCTGGGGAGAGGGAAGTCTGGGTTTCCCTGCTTAGGCTGCTGCCCCCGCGACCCGATCCCGGATAAGCGGCAGAAAATGGATGATGGATGGATGGATGGATAGTTCCTATCATTACTTAAACACTCTGAAAAAAGAAAGAACTGAAAGTTTTGTTCTATTCTATTGAACAGTTGTCAATATTCAGTGAGTTTTTGATAAAAAAAATTGTTTATTTGTAATATAAAGTGTTGTGTATTCAAGCCAGCCAAAATTTTGTACTCATGTTAGGGAAAAGGTGAGGAGCTGCAAACAAAGGAGGCAGGGGACGCACGCAGGGGCCCTGTTGCATCTCCGGAGACGCAGGATGTGCACCCGTCTTCCTGGAATTTTTCTCTGAAATGTCTGCTCACTGTGCAATAAAATGGACGAGTTGGCACTGCTGACAAGATGTAACAAGGACTTTTCCTCCTCCTTCATGCTCTGTTTTATGGAGATGTGGCTATGTGACTTGATCCCGGACCACGCGCTACACCTAGATGGATTTCAACTCATCTGCGCGGACCGCAATCCGATGCTCTCAGGCAAGACCAAAGGTGGGGGAGTCTGTTTCTTCATCAACACCCGCTGGTGCAACGACGTGTCTGTGATTTCTCAACACTGTTCACCTGCTCTGGAATAT
>JARVGW010000247.1:5707224-5727738 GCA_031762495.1 Anablepsoides rubrolineatus
TCCAAATGCCCTTCAGCTGGAGAGAGGACTCATGAGCAATAAGTTGGTGGCAACTTTGAACTTTTTTATAGGGACTTTAAAAAATCTTATATTTGACAAGTGAGATGTTTAAGTTTTCTGTTGGTTTGTTGTCACATTTTTTAAAAAATTTATTATTAAACCTTTATTTCACCAGGAAAATCCCATTGAGATTAAGAAACTCTTTTGCAAGGGAATCCTGGCCAAGACTGGCAGCAGTACTCAGAGGTTACAAAACATTCACAGCAAAAATAGAAACATTTAGCACCATCATAGATAGATTAAATAAAATATTCCTCAGTTAAAACATTTACAAAGAGATGATTCTTTCCCAAAATCAATAAGAACAGCCTTAAAAACATTTAGTGACAGCAGCACCTTTAGGTTTAAGTATCTCTGCAACTTATTCCAAGAAGATGAATCACATTTATTATTATTATTATTATTATTATTATTATTATTATTATTATTACTTTTGTTGTTATATGTGTTTAATTGCTTGTTGGTTGGATTTAAGGAAGCATATTAAATGCACAATTTTCATGAAATCAACTTTTAAGAAATGTACTTTTTTTTTCTTCCATTTTTTTTTTATCATTTTACCAGGATGACGTTTTATCCCCCAAAATATATTCTTGTAAAAATTAATTAATCTCTGGATTTATTGCAAAACTAAATGAAACTAACAACTAAAGTTGATTCATATGGTGCACAAAATAAAACAAAGCTTTTCAACTGAGTTGTTCAGGGGGCCACAGTTACTGAAAACCACCAGCTCAGGGGCCGGACATCCAGCAATTAAATAAATAAAGTCTACTTTAACATTTTTTTTCTGATTTAAAGTCAAATGTCATTTTAAATAAAGAAACTGGCAACCACATAAATGGCATTTAAATCTTTAAAAAAATATTTTTTTTCTTAAATGAACTCATCAGCGGGCCGGACTGACCTGACCCATGGGCTGCCAGTTGAATAGCCCTGCATTAAAACATTTACTGACTTGTTTTAATACATTAGATACTTAGATGACTGATTTTAATTATGCATAATGATGATATCACAAAGTAAAAATAATGTGAAAAAAAAGTCAACTAAAACAAATGAATTTGTGTATCAGTAAATCTGACAAACGCTTACTTCACAAATACATCTTGTCTAGCAGTTATTTAGTTCTTCCTCATGGAGACGTGTGCTTAGTTACATTCAGGGCCAGCCTGTGACATAGGCAGTATAAGCAAGTGCTAAGTGCACCGTCCATCTAGAGGGCACTACAGACGAGGCACGAGAAAAATAAATGTATAACTTTTTATCAGAATATAGTTGATTTAGTCTGTAAAAAAATCCTTGATTACTCAAGTTTATGAAAGTAGCTTGTTTTGTTACTACATGAGGTGTTATACAGTGCAGAGGATAAAAGTACCGTATGATACAAACTAATGATGCTCAACGTGTAAAACAGAATAATGTTATTTAATTAAGTATAACTTTTATTGCAAAATTATTTAATTTGGTGTGGGATTGTTTATAAATTGGCACTGAGATTTAGAAAACTACACAAGAGGCACCACCTGAAATCTTGCCTATAGGGTACATTTAACCCTTTAAGCCCACAGGGTTTTAGAAGTACTATCTACCTCAGTTCTCTTCTGGGTCCTGTTTCTGCTGCTTTTTGGTGCTTTTCTAATATTTCCATTAGCAGGTTTAAGCTAAGCAGAAGAGCTAACTCTTTCTTTATATTGTATTTAACCAATAACTCCAAACTTTTTTATTTAAGATTTAATATAAAGGTTTAGTTTTTAAAATGCGTGATGATATGTTAAGAATTGGTCAAATGTTTAAAGAATTGTAAACATAAATGATGTATGTGTGGGCTAAAGCTTTGAACCTGACCGACTATGCTCTAGTTTCCAGAGTTTGTTTGGCAGAAAACGATGATAATGATCTTAAGGAAGCCAAGGCACAGTCACCCGTGATGAGCAGAAGGCTCAAGAGTACTGAAAAATAGATGGTAAGCCTCTCACTCTGACATTTCCTGCCTCACACAAACACACACACACAGATGCCTCCTCCAGCCTTCCTGTGATATCACACTGTCATGGTGGCTTTGAAACCAGCCACTGTCAAAGCGCCCTCGCCACAAGACGAGATAAATCCCAAACTATTAGCGGACATGCGTGCCTGTATTTCTTGCAGCTGATTCGAGTGTGTTCGTTCCTTTGTTCCCCTCTGTGTACGACAGGTGTGTTTGCATGGCGGTAGTGAGGGTGCTGGTAATCTGACACCTGTATTCTCCAGCACTCATGAATGTCGCTCGGGTTAATTTAAATTTCAGGCCCAGCTCAGCTTGCCCTATCTGCAACCTGGGACACGTTACACTGGTGTGAGCATTACAACTGCTAGGTAATGGGACACAAAGTAGGGGGATAAGGTGACGCATCAAGTCCTACGGAGTTCAGTCCGGTTTGGAGTTTAGGTTGCAGGAGAAAATGTTTCCAGACTTTGAGATCTCATTAGGGCTTTCAGTCAGACCCCGAGAGAGGCAGTTATCAGTTTCCTGTTTGGGGCATGGAGTTGGGTTAAATCTGGTAAAAAAAAACAAAAAAAAAAAACAACTGAAGCAAAGGATGTGAATGGGGATTCTTATTCAGCAGCTCCTGTCAGAAAGACCTGCTGTTCAGGAACTGATTTGGAGATAATTAAACATGTTTGAGGAGCAAACAGTGTTTTAACGTTATACATTCTTTTTATGTTAAAGAGCTCCCCCTGTCGTGAAAAGGTGTGAAAAAAGTCATATTTTTTTTATATTTTGATCATACTTGTCAAATAAAGACCAAGCAGTCATTTAAAAAAATGCATATTTCATTTTGGTAAATTATGACCCTTTTTTTTTTTTAATGCAAAGTTGACATTGTTTGAAATGTCTTTGTTATGACAACTTGACATTAACCATTTTAAACAATATCAACTTTGCATTAAAAGTGTCATAATTTTCAGAATGACACTTAACAGTCATAAACATTAATGAGGACTCATTTAAGTTCATGACAGCTTCATGACAATCTTATGCACACCCCTTCAAATAAAGTGTTACATTAACCAAGACAAAAAATGTCTTGACAAGTTAGAGTATTTCTAAGCATTTGTCAGTGTAATGACACTTAATGACATCTTTATAACTAGTCTGACATGTTCTTTACTTGAGATAAGGGAAAATATTAATGACACATATATTGGCAGTTAAGACTATAACAAATGACAGTGTAACAAAATGTTAAAGTTGATACTTAATAACTTAATAACAGGTTATGATTTTTTGGTTAATGTCAATTTGTCATCAACTTTGCATTAAAAGTGTCTTAATTTACAGAATGACACTTAATGACAACTGTTATGACAGTCCTATGCACACCCCTTCAAATAAAGTGAAAAACTGATTAGTATAAATGAACTCCTCGGGTAGACAAACAGAAGTCACCAGCGGGCCGGAAGTGGCCCGTGGGCCACCAGTTTAATAGCTCTGTTCTAGAGAGTTTTAAAAGATCATCTTATGTTAAACTGTTTTATAGCTTTTTGACCAAATCTTGCCAGTGGCATAGTGCTCAAGGAATATGTTTGAATTAAACACCAAATGTTGATAAGTCGATTTACAGACCATAATTACTTTCTGAGAGTTTAATGAAAATAATCAAGGTCATAATTTTTTTTATAAACATATCTTGTATGATCAGTGAGCGCTCAGAGAATGTGTTGAGAATTATTCTCAGCTACTATCAGCCCAAACTGTAGCTCATACTCTGTAAAACTGTTGAACTTATAGCCACTTTGATGTTTTTTAAGGTTGCTTAGCTGTGATGATTGTTTTTTAAATTGGGTTTGACTCCAAAAGGTAATCAGTTGCAGAGGCACATCTATTTCTGCAAATTTCATTTCAACCTGTCAAGTGGTTTATGCAATATTTTTCTAACAGACACACACGGACAAAAACAGTTTCTCCTTTGACAACGAGCGCTGATAAATACAATAAAAAATGTATAAGGGGCTGTGTTGTGACACGAGGGTTAACGCTGTCGCCTCACAGCAAAAGGTCTGAGTTTAAAGCTTCAGCTGGGGGATTACTGTGTGCTTTTCATGCATGCATGGGTTTTCTCTGGGTGCTCCGGTTTCCTTTAACAGCCACACTGTAAACTAAAACACCCAACAAAAAGCAATTTGTTGGATTTAGAGAACGTCTTGTCATAAAATCTCTGAGGAGTCTCCTTTTAGGAAACAGAAACAGAACTGAAAATATGTTGTTAATAATACATACGATTTTTTTCTTGTACTGTATGACTTGCAGAAAAATGCCTACAGACATGTGAGAGGGATTTTGTAACATGGTCCTTTTCAGGGGAAAAGCCTCATCATCGTCTTTATCATGTCTGCTGCAAAATCACTTCCCGAACAACATCCTTTGATGTCCAAACATGCCTTCCTGTGAGGAAGAGCAATTCATCAGAGGTTAGTCAGTGCCAACACATAACCTCGACACTCCATCATTTCCACCATCGGGAAACGCTGAGCATTACTTTTATTTCACGTGAAATCAAAACATCCCACTTGATGCTCACTTTACACATGTATGGTAGACTCAAGATCGGACCCACCTATACCTGAATGTGCTGTATCAGTTATTTTTCCTCACAAAATGGGAAAGAAGAAAACACTTTTTAAAAAATATACTTGACAGGAACAGAACAAATTATTTTAGCACCCCAGTGTAAATTACAGACACAGATATTCTCTTATGAATGCTAATGCATCTGAATTAATGCCACTTTCTTTTAGCACAGAAACAGGAACAAAGGATCAAAAGCCAGAAAACATGTTTTTGTCTGTTCTTTGCTAATGTTTTTTTTTTAAATGTGTGATCCTTCCAAAAGCTAAAAATCAACCAAACCCTCCATGTTTAAAATCCTGCCCACCGGGTTCTTCTTCACCTTCACAGTTCCTCTGAACTGGATGCCTGCTGAAAAGTCTTTTGTTTACTTACCTGCTGAGCTTTATATTAAATTTAACAAGCTTTTAAATCCAACAAATGTTCATGAACATTTCTTTATCTTCAGTCGATTGAAAAATGTGTCAAATGTTAAACAAAAAAGAAAACTAAATGAAGAAAAATTGACACTTCTGTAGAGATTTCTTGTTGCAAAATAAGACCTGCACATTATCATAATAAAGAAAAGATAGATAAACCTAATTTGTGTCACATTATGTTACTATAACTTGCCAAAAAGACTAGTAAACACTTAATTAAATGCAATCTGTTTATGCAGGTGATTAACATCTTGCTTTTGTATCCATCTAATGTTAAGACAAAGTTAAGAAAATGAAGGAAACTATTTTTTTTACAAAAAAGAATTGACATTTTTTGTAAAAAAGTCATACAAATTACTTTTTCATTTACTTTTTCAAATTCTCCTACTGAAATCTAATTTAACTGCTTACATTATTCTGTCCGTTATTTAATAGATTATTGAAGCAAACATATAAGACATTTATTGTACTTAATCCTATCACAAATAACTTAATATTTATTAAAACACTATGAAACTGGTACTTTTTGGTTTTAATTGGTTTCGCAAATTGATTCCAGCAGAGGGCACCCATTCTATTATTTTTATTTATATTCAGTTTGCTAAACTTGTGAAGCATTTAACTAATTAAAATAACATAAAACGAAACATTTTTTTTAAATACAGATTTTATACCCTTTTTTTCCACAAGCTGATACAATTTTCTGAAGCTTTGTCTAAAACACTTTGAACAAAGTTTATCAGGATTGCTGCTCCAGAGGTTAGAGCTGTTTTCTAACCTTTAATGGGTTTAATGCCTCCTCTTCTCACCGCTTCCCTGCATGGTGTGATATATACACTTATTATTGTAATCTTGTAACCTGACGAGCACATGAATAAAGCATTCATGCTGTCATTTTACTGTCACATATCAGCATCATGAACAACATACAGTGTGTTTTCTTTAGGTTTTCAAAATAATGTTCTTTCAAAATTGGTAAAAAAATTTATCATTTACATATAAAAATTTTTCATTGAGTTGTTTTTTTTTGTCAATCAGACATTTAATAATAAAAAGGCTCAAAACTACATTATTCTCCATTGTAAGAGTGAGATCAGTTGGACAGTAAATGCAGCATGATTTGACGTGTAATTTACAAGAATGTCAAGATAATGAGGTGGGATTTTTTTCTATACTTTGCTGGAGAAATGACATGTACAAACACTTACTCTTTAATTAAATTAATATTTCCTTTTATTGCTGCAACAAGTGCCCCATTCATGAAATAACTGTAACCACAACTCTTACAATCCAGGAAGTGTAAATGTTCAGCTGTGACATGGACAAAAACACGTGACCTGACAACATGTTTCTGTCAATTTGAGCTCAAGTAAAAAAAACAAACACGCAGTCTGATACAGAGATCAAAATAGCTGGAAAATAATGCAGCTACCATAAAAAAAAATCCTAGATTTCAGAAAAGTATTTAATCTTCAGCGACTTTCAGTTTTAATTTCACACTCATGCTCTCAGAGGAAATGCCAGTTTCCTTCAAGCCTCTTCATGCATGACTTGACGTTTTGAGTAATTGTTCCTCTCATTTAACCTTTGTTGCATCAATGCAGAAAAAAAATCAGCAATAATGGAATACATTGTATTTCGAAGTGTTTTCTAGAGTTTCTTATCTTTGCAAAAGAAACTGGAACTCATTTGAGCCGAGGTGGTGGCAGGAAGGGAGTCTGACGTAAAACAATTGCTAAATCTTTTGTGCGAAATTTGCTTGCTGTGGCGAGTCCTGAAGAAAAAAAGGGAGAGGGTATCAAAACATAACTTCTATCTTGTAATAATGTGATGGCATATTGTTCAAACTAAGGATGTCATGGTTAAGTAGTACTGATCTGATTCAAATAAAAATAAGGATTGTTTGATACAGAGTCTTTATCTGAGACTTACATTATTTTGAAACTTTTTCCATTTTGTAAACACAATGTTAGTAATAATTCTTCGTCGTCCTTTAAATTAAACGATTATCTCCATTCGTGATGTTACTCTGATCAATATAGGGGTGCTGCTGTGACAATGCTAACACTGCTGTGTGGGCATATTGATCTCAGTATTGATACTATCAATATCAAGATTAGTATTGGATCAATATGATGGTATTAATTATTTTGTTTACATTTTATTTGCGCTACTGGTGGTATTTCTCACTATTTTTTTTTTTTTTTTTATTACAAATAAAGTGAAAAATACAGTCAACAATGCAGAGTCTCCAAATAGTTTGGAGTTAATCATTAGTCTTTTACATCATGCCAGCAAATGACATTTTTTGTTGTCATTGACATTGGTTTATATATATATATATATTTATATATATATATATATATATATATATATATTTGCATTGCTTCTTTTTTCTTATTTTGCACTACTGACTTTTTTTTTAACAATTGCATTTAGTAGAAAATAATAAGTAATGTTGTTTTTTATGTTCTAAGGGTATAAATCACCAGATTTATCACAATACAATATTACTTCAATATGTTTGGATGACGATTCAATATTTCTAAGTCTGTCACAATATGATTTAGATTCAATTCACATGTCTGCGATTATATACCCATCTAACACAATGACTGTGTTAGATGGGCATATAATATTGATTCACATCGAGCATATGATGACGATATAGATCAATTTTTTCATTTTGCCTCAATATAACTGAATCATGAACCATTCAAATCGATATATCGATATAGATCGATGTATCGTTACACCCCTATTATGTTCATACTGTTACATTGTTTTATTTTGTTGTACTAAGTTTATTTACCTAAAAGTGTTGCCCTGTGTTTTATCATAATTTATTAACTAAAGGCAACACAAAAACATGTACAATATGTTGCCTTTAGACCCAGGCCGCCTTTGCAAAAAAGATTAGCGATTTTAACAGGATTTTCCTGGTTAAATAACAGTAAAATAAATAAAAAAGGCTAAATTATTTAATAAACATGACAATTATCTGTAATGAAATCAAAATTGGTAATTATTTGTGGTAATTAGCAAGTACTTACAAGTACTGTATAAAATGTACTAAATTGGCTTCTTCTTATTATTTTGTTTGTGTTTGTGATTTTCACTTAAGGCTGCTGTGAGATGGTTGTTTAGTGAGTGTCTGAGAGTAACATCCACTCCAATACTAAGCAGCTTCTTAATGACACAAGTCCCTGATTGAAATGTAAGTGAATGTAAAATGTCAACTTTTGGTGTTTTTTAATGTAAATAATTTAACAATAACATTGACAATCACATATGCCTTGATTTGTACTCTGATCTGAACATCAATAATTTACATCATAAGATGTTAAGTTTGTATATACTGGTATAACATGAAATAAATGATACAGTAATAGAATAAAAAACAATATAACTTAAATAGATTTTTCATGGTGATGTGTTTGTTTTATTTTATTATTTTTGTTGTTGTGTGGCGCTAATGATCTTCCATAGATTAATACATTTTTCTGAACAAAGGACAAAATTGTGTTCGGGCAGTTAAACTAAAGTTATACTTTTACCTTTATGTTTTAACAATTGTAATAACACTTTTTGCTACCAGATTGATCACTTTTTGAAATTCAACCATTATTTTTTTTGTTACCATCTGGATTAATAATAATAATATGTCCCTGGTAACTGATAGTGATTGTTATTTCTTTTTTCTATAGCACAGCTTTTATTGTGGAACACACTGAATTATTAAACATTCGCCACAATGCCTGAAGAAAATTCATTACACCCTAAGTTTTATGTCCTGAAAAGAGCTGAGGTATAAAGGAAGATTCGATGTGTAAATTTCAAAGGAAAATTTGTGTCATGCTTGGTGAGATAAGGTTATGGGAAATCCCAGTGTTGGGACCTGCTATATATACATGTCAATAAGTGAACTGTAAATCAGGATTAGTGCTCTCTGGAGGTCAATACTTCTAACAGATTTCACAGCTGAGGCCATGCATGTCCTGATTGGTGAGTAGTGAGGTAATGCTTGTTCCATTGCCATTTCCTCTTTTTCTTTCTCCTCCAGTGACAGCAAAGACTCTGAAAGGGAAGACAGACTGCTACTGATTCATTTTAAGGTTTTTATTTGTAAGACTGCTGTTATTAACAAATAGACAGAAGTGCTTCTGTGTTTACATCTGCTCAGGTAGACTAAATCCAGCCACTGCAGTCACTTTTGGCTCAGGCTTCATGTTACAGAGACTTTTCTCACTCAGTGCAACTTGCCCCTGAGTTATCAGGAGTGGGAGGTGTGGCGGTGGTGGTGGGGGTCTGCGGGGGGTCGTGCCCAGCTCTGCAGAGCACTGGAGCTGTGCTGAGCAGAGACAGAGAGCCGGGCTTTGTTCTGTCCTCAACACACACACTCACACACACTGGGCTGAGGGTATAAAGAAGCTTGTTCCGATGCCTCTGCGCTGACTTTTATTTGTTTTTCTTCCTATTTTTGGCTTGTGTGCCCCGCAGTCTTCGCCTGCTACATGGCCTCCACCGCCCGCGGCGCTCCCCTGCCTCAGCTCGGATCACTTGTTGAGGATCGGCACTTTCAGGAGATTCTGCACAGAAGCCGCAGCCTGACACAAAAGGTCCTGCTCTCAATTCCGGACACGCACAAGTCCTGCATTCACACCGAGGTAAGAGACAGGCTGCACAGACACTCTGTGCACAGGGGGGGGACAAGCTTTTTTTTCTTTTTATTATCCTTCTTCTAGCCTCTTTTAGACTGAAGCAGATCTAAATGTTGCTGCGTCACAATAAAGATTTGAAAGGCTCTCAGCCAGGACTCAGTGTGAAGGCAGTCTCTATCATAAATCTGTCTGGAATGTCACCATGCAAACTAGATCTCAAGATTTAGGCTCAGTTAAAGCAAACCGTGCTTATGCTTGTTGCTTCCTGTCAGAATTTACCAGAAAACATATATTTTGGTTTTATTTCCTGTGGAAGCCTGGATCTGTTTCTTAAAGAAAAAAATAAATCACATGATCTGTCATAATTAGGAGTTTTACTCTTAACTTTAAATATTAGAATTAGGATGATTAAGTCATTATTATAGGTTTTAAAGTCATAATTAGAAGATATAAAGTTATTATTATCAATATATAAGTTCTACTTATCAGATATAGTCAATGAAGATTTATGTAATAATTATAAGATACAGAATTGTGATATTACGTATAAAGTGTTTATATTCTAAATACCCATAAACCCAATGACCCATAAAGTTATAATTGGACTTTGGAACTTTTATTATGGGAAGGTGCTTTTATTTCTTGTTTTATTTTGTTAAAGTAGCAGAAATGAGCTTTTAGAACTTCTAAATGTAAAATTGACACTTAATTATTTTCTTTTTTGCTGCTTCTTCATTGACAAAAATTCTCAACATGTTCCACATCAAAGCCCAAGTTCTGTATTTCATAGAAACTTTAAGGTACTTTTACTTCGCCTTAGTTCATCCTGCTGTATGAAGTGCGTTTAAACATTAAGATCATACAGATGTTTATGCTGTGTGGGAAAATACTTTGGGTACTTGATGCCTGCTGGGAAATTGAGTTTTTAGATGACACTGCAAAAAGGCATAAGAAATCCAAAATAATACATTAAAGCAACACTTTGATATTTAATGTTCCTGTTTTTTAATGACTTTTACTACTAATTTTCTCATATTACTTCCTTTATGCTCACACAGTGATTTAAAAAAAAAATAAAACATGGTTTGTTCCTATTTTGAGCCCTCATTTCCTCATCTTGTCTCTTTTTACCACAGACTCTGCAGCTCAATTCTTCAGAAAATGTCAAACTGGAGACCATGGCGTCCATCCTCGGCATCCCTCCTGCTCCTGAGCTCAGCGCCATTTCAAAAAACGTCACTTTGGTAAGCATCTTTAATGAGTTTGATGATGTATTCAGGGTTAAAAAAAAAACAGATTTGTTTTTGATTATCTTCTTCTCTTGCAGGAGAGCAGTTTGAGACGAATGCACGAGGGTCTGCTGCTGCACAGGGGCTTGCTGAGCTCTGTGTCCCCTCAGCTGGAGGTGAAAGAGAAGGTGGCTGACCTGATGGATGATGTCAGAGATGTGGCAGTTCAGATCATGAAGGTAAAAAAAGAATCAGTAGAACTCTTTAACTACATTTAAATCTACATATAGATATATTAATTGTTTCTGTTGCCATTTTAGATGTTAAAAATGATCCAACCAGAAGCAGCAGTGCAGCCCACCACAGCCCCCCTGTCGATACATCTCCCGGGGGATTACGAGGTCCAGGTGGCGACACACCTGACTCTGGTGCAGCTCCAGTCGTTCGGCCAGGACATGGTCCATATCTTCAGGAGTCTGGAGCAAAGTAATGAGGAGGAGGAGAAGGAAAGCTGACCAACAGATGTCATCTTCTTTTGGCAAAAGCTAAAAATCTTGTGTTACCATTTTTACTTTTTATTTTGATATTTATTTATGGTTGAAAAATATTTATTTTTTTAATCTATTTATATATTTATTTCTACGGACAGAATGTAAAATATTTTTTTGGAAAAAGCTGTGGCCCTAACAGAGGCCAGCAGAGTGCACATATCTATGATAAAGAAAGAAGCAGAGATATAGGAATTCATTTTACCAGCTATTACCACTTATTTTACTGTCTTGCAGGCATATGGATTAATTATTGAAAAATGAATATTTTTGTATTACCGTTAAATACCCACTACATGTGTATTTTCTGAAGTTTAAATAAACACTGAAAATTAAAACTTCAAAGTGGTTTCTCCTTTAGAACAGTGACAACGGCGTGACTCAACAGGTTGTGGTCTTTTGTTGCCTCATCGTGAATCGGTGTCTCGAGTTCCACTAAAACTAATTCCGTAACAAAGAAGCACAACGAAAAGTGAAACGGAGGCTTTGGTGTCATCGTTTTTTCCCCTCTGCCACACACATTTCCTTTGGGGAGTGTCACAAGCGGCGGATGAGCCGCTGTGTCGTTTGAAGGATGATTCCCTCGCATCATGTTGTGTCATGTGAAAAGCCATGTGAGCTTGTGACCTCAGAGGGTTGTGATGATCCGTCCAAAATAAGACAAAACAATGTGATCTGGTGGAAAAACCACCAAACCAAATAATGTCATATCAGGTGGCAAATAAAAATGAATACCTTTATATAGTTTTCCTTTTCTTTTTATTCCAAAGCATGTATAATCAACTCTTTAAATGTTAAAATACGTAAAAAAATGTGTTCCAGAAAAAGAGATACGTAGAAGAAAATCCAGTCCTTCAAAAATGTTTTGTTTTCACATCTTGCCTGTAGTAGAACTGAGGGTGAATTTGTCAACTGAACACTGAAGGAAGCTGAAGGTTCTTGCTCACAGAGAAGAGATGGCTTTGGCAGCGACTCTCCGGCCCAGAGGCAGATTCAGGTCGGTCATAGCCAACACAACTTTAGGTTTGGCCAAAGCAGGCAGCTTCACCAGCTCAGAAACCTAGAAGCACCAAAAAAAAACAAAAGAAAACAAAGACAAATGAGTCGGATCAGACATAATCTGTGTGGAGAAACATTCCAGTGGGTATTTGTGTTGCTAAAACCCTTCTTCATGCAGACACTTGACCTTTGCTCTGGTTCTTTATACCAGAAATGTATTAAACTTAAGGAGAAACAAGAACATGTTTGCACATTTCTTTAGGTTTCCTGTCCTGGAAGTATAACAATAAGTCAGTGTTACAAATACAAGATTCTGCTATAAAAACAACAGAAAAACATTTAATTTCTAATGCCGTCTCATTTTTTAAAACCCAAAGTGAACAAACAGCCTCTATGAATCACAATGTTTTCACTCATTCCCATCTTTAGGTTTAGTCAGACAAAAATATGTTTTAAAGGAGGACTTTCAACATCTTTCCAATAAAATCTGATGCAACAATCACTCCTCTCCATTCCCATCAATCCAGCTCTCTCTTTTGGTTCATCTTTCTCCTAGCTCATTGCTCACCATTGTAAAAGGCATGAACTGCAGAATGCTCCCACGGCTTCCCTGCTCCAGGCACTCCACGCATTCCTCTATGAAGCTCTGCACAAACTGAGTATGAGGTCCTGCCACCTTGGAGCTCAAAATGGAGGAAAACAGGAGGAAAAGATTGGCTGGAGGGGGAAGAGAGGGAAAGATATATATTTTTAGAAGGAAGTAGGAATTTAAACTACAAGATTATCTTTAAAAGCCTTAAATATTGCAGATAATTGTAACTAAATGGTAATGAAAACAACTTTTATTGGACAGTGTTGTCCTCAGACGTATCTAAGAGCAAAGTCTCACCCAGGACCCGGTTGAGAGGGTCCCTCATGTTGACAGTGTGAAGCTGGGAGGCAGACAGGGAGCTATTCATGGATCGATCTCCTGTGAAGAAACACGGGGAAAACAGCTGATGAAATTGAAACTTTTCATTTTTTTCATTGCCACAGAGGAAAAAAAACAAAAAACAAACTCAAAACAAAAAAGGAAGGAAGCTGAATGTGACGTGTTAATTTACACAAGAGTATAGTTTTTAAAACAAAGGTTGCATGAGTACCAGTTTTTCCTTCTGCTACATTATTACACAAAAGCTTTTTCCTAAAGTACATTTTGAAGATATTTCAGTTTCATTTTTAACTTCATGAGTCAAATAATCCATAGAAATGTTAATACAGTACTGGGTCATCACATAAATATTTTAAACAGATTTTCTTTGTTGCAAAATAATAGAATTCCCACCAACAACAACCGTTTGGTACCATGGATCCATAAATTATTTGGGATTTCTTTTCCTTTTTAAACAGTTTCAAAGTGATAAATCACTATTTCTCTGGTGTGTAAAGCTTCAAAATGTATTTTAAATTGGACCATTGACTATATTTAACAGATTATAGCTCTGCAACTAGTATACTAACAGTGACCGCAAAGAAAAGGTTGGATCAGATTCAGAATTGTAAAGGCTCCCACATACACAGGCGTACTGTGTGCGGTCTGTGAGACACATTTTGTCCGCGGATGTTTGAGAGTTCATACTCGAGCGTACTTACCGCCTGACAAATTCTTTAATTTCTCACAATTTTAGTCTCTGTGTCAAAAAAAAAAGAAAGAAAGAAGAGAACTACCTTACCCAAAGCCTGGTAAAAACCAGACCCTCGTCCTTCACTTTGCTTCGTACGAGGGTCTGGACTTTCGGCTATAGAGAAGTGATTCTTGGTGGAGGTGTGGCCTCAGTTGAAGTTTAAAATGATTGGACCGGTTGGCCGTGACGTATGTGTGCCTGCTTCACTGTGAAGGAGGCTAAACTAAGAAGCTAACCGGAAATCGCGTGCGCTGTAAACAACCCTACTGAGAGGACAAAAGTACAGAAACGACTGTAAATGAGAGCTGCTGCTTTGTCAGACAAATTTAATTTAATTTGGAAGCCTCATCAACACAAACCGGCTTCTTTCACTTCCTCCACTGCCATTGCTAAACTAAAAAGCAGACACTGCACAATAAATTGACATCGTTCAAAACTCCACCTTCGGTTCTCTGATTGGCCCAGGTAAAATGGACTACAAGCAGACACTGCACAGAAAATCGTCGTTCTGTTCTCCAATTGGTCTGAATGAAATGCTCTCGAAGAAATCCTTCTCTATGAGAAAAATCTCAGACGGAGCAGTGAAGGGAAACTAGAATTGAGCGGAACTGCACAGGAAGGCAAGGGCTAGGCTACCTTACTCAGGATCTGAGATATTTCCTCCCACAAATTTGTTGCTGGCTGAAAGTCCTTATATTCCTTCATTGACGCTGCTGCATCATAAAGTTTTCTAATCTCCTCCTTGAGACGCTCTTCAAAATTTGATTCCATTTTGTCTACAAATGATACAGATTCTACAATATAGCTTACCATCATCAGTGTGTGAATGTGTGTGTGAATGGGTGAATGTCTGTAAATGTAAAGCACTTTGGGGTCCAGAGGGACTTAATAAAGTGCTATATAAGTTCAGACCATTTACCATTTCTCTAATTTCAATGATGCTTTTGGAACTATTACGTCTCAGCATTTGCAACAGAACTGCCAAATACAGTCTGGACTTAGCAACTACAATTTGGTGGTCTTCATTCTCCTCTGGGTCAGACTCTGGCTGGGTAAAGTCTTCCCTTGTTGACATTTTTTTCATCAATTTGTAAATATAAAGTTCCTGCGCCGCTATATATTCATAAACCCCTCTATTAAAGTAGAATGGACCACTCTGGAAACTGAAGGGGAGCGGGGCATGAAGAACCTCGTTTGGATTTTAAGAGACAGCCTCAAAACGAGTTGATCTGAGACCAAAGCATTGCAGTTCCACTTTCTAAAGACCTCACCTGAATGATTTAAATGTGAAAAAAAAAGGATTTAAAATCAGGATACGTCTATTTTGAATTGAATAATCTAAAATCAAAAGTTTGAAGCAATTTTAAAAGTTACTGGTTTTGCGGTCATACATCTCTTGATGTGGGGAAAAAGCAAAGAAGCACCATAAAGCCCAAGCAGTACTAAGTGGTGATACCATCATGTGTTACGGTTTTACCTCCAGTGGAAATATTCTCACAGTAAACAATTATATTTGAGGGCACTCTCAGCGCTTAAACTCTAAACTCGCACTAAATCTTCCTGTCAAACAGATGAAAACATCTGGAAAAGCTCTTTAAAGGTGATGACGTCATCCCAACACAAGTATGTGGAATGTGCTTTAAAGCTGGGCTTGTGAAATCTCTACAGACAAGAGTGATAAATTAAGAACCTGAATCCAACCAGAAACTTATTGAAGAAACTCTTGTGAAAACACAGTATTTGTGCTTATGACTTTTCTGTGTCCATGTGTTGTTTTTAAGTAACCTATAAAAAACAAACACATCTGCATTTAACAAGCTCATAGTAACAATTAAAAGCCTAATATTGCAGTCATTTTTATGTGAGGATGAGTGGAAGCATGTGGAGATTCAAGAATAAAATGTTTTATTTCAGCCCATATTTGGGAAGTGTCATAGTGGAAGAGGTTTTTATTTTAATTTAATTATTTTTATTATAACAAATCATCAAATTCACTCAGTGTCTTTATGTTGTGGCACATTAGTCAGCAACTAACGGTTTCTAAATGAATTCTAGTTTGACTTGTGGGGAAAGGGCACTTTTTGTTTCAATCTTGACAACTTCATGTAAAGTAACCCATGAATTTTATTTCTTAAGTCAGGAAACATTTCGTCTGGGGATTTCTTTTTATAGCTGAAGACAAAAGTAAAATCTAAAATTCCCAAAGCTATTAGTGTGAGGGCTCAATCATGTGGATGGAGTAAAACAAGATGAATGAATGAAAGAACACAACCAAACAGGTTCTGCTGATCAGTGCTGCGTTTTTTTAAGCAGAAACGTCACATGACAGCAGAGCTCGAGTTAAAACCTGCAGAAAGACAGGAAACATGCCAGCTCATTATCAAAAAAATAAATTAAAGAAAAGAGATCTGTAGATGAAGCCGAGTTGATCTCTTTGATTTAGACACAATGTGTACAAGAAGCAGCCTGTTGAATTGAATCTTGCTAATCGTTTCAGTATCTAAATAATCCCCAGCTCAGACTGAGCAAGCTTCATAGGGCAACTGTGCAACAAACATAATTAAACCAACCTGGACTGGAAAGAGCTGCAGGCTCATCTTCATTGGAGCTCAGGAGTCGCATAAGTTTTGACGGCTGAGTGTCGTCTAAAGGAAACAGGCTGTTGTAGTCCTGCAGCCAAGAACACGTCGAAAAACACAACAGAATTGTATTAAAACATGTTTTATACGGTCATTATGATGTGGCCTTTCCTGACAGTTTCACCTCGATATCTTCTCTCTGCCTTTTTCGCTGACGAGCTGAGAAGGGGCCTTTGTGGTGAGAGGAGTAAGAGCTGAGCGCACACCACACAGACAACCTGAGGCATCATGGGAAAAAAAAAAACAAGTTAATGCTAAAAAACACTTTAAGTGCTGCTGTGATCAGCATGAAGGCACTTAGCTGCTCTTACTTGGCCAAAGCCTTTCCGGGAGGGTCTGAAAGGCTGTGCCAGTGGGCAGAGTCAGTGAGCAGGTTGGGCAGGATGGTACCGAGCAGCGTCAGGGTGATCTGCTGAGTGTCCAGGCAGAAGATGCTGTAGAGCAACTCCACGACCCGATTGGCCCACTCCTGTCGCGTTTCCTTCAGCAGTTCCTAAAATTAAAAAAAATAATAAAATTATATATAAATGCCTTAAGTTAGGGTTCAAATAAAAGTTTTGAGCTGCAGAGCATTTGTTTTCAATCGTGTTACCCTGATCAGATTGTTAGTGAACCAGAAGACCCCTCCCATGTTGAGAAGACTCTCGAACACATGAAAAGCTCGACTGTCCACCCAGGCTTTCCGCAGCACTGTCTGAAACTGCTGGCTGAGGGCCTTATGGATGGGTTCTTTGGTGGGCAGCAGGTTGCGGTACGGGATCGGCTCCTGGCCCTCCACCGGGGCTCGCAGCACGGCAGCCGTTTGTTGGAAAACATCTGCACACATGTGCTCCATGATGGAACTCATGATGACCACGCTGATGAAAAGTCAAAAGGAAAACGTGATTGTTGGTAAGGAGGGACAAAACATCTAATCACAGGAATGAATAAGTTTATTATTCTTTTTAAATGTACCGTTCATTATAAAACTGTAGGGTGTTCTCTGCATAATGTGGAGTCACAAGTTGTCGAATCATCGTCTGGGGTTTCTCTCTTTCGTCCCTTCCCAACATCCTGACGTGGGCCACCAGCCACGCCACCGCACAGATAGCCATGCTGCATACTTTCCCCTTGATGTTGTCAGTGATCTTCTACTCTCAACACGGACGTCAGCATATTAAGAAAAGAGGAAGGAAAATGTGAAGTTAGACGGATGAAGAGAATGGAAAAAAAACAAAACAGCAGCTTTGACGGAAGTGACATTCTTCCACATTCCAGGATTCAAAAAAACTTGAAAGAAACAGAAAAGAGAAGTTGGCTGCACGACATCATCGTTTTGAGTTTTTCTTTACTTTTTCACCCTTTGCTCTGGTTAGTAATGAGTCAGACTACAGTTTATAAGGTGTGATGACTAAGCATCATACAGTATAAGCCTTGATGACGAGAAAATATTCCAGAGGCTGAAATAATATTGTGAGGAGGGGACAGACCTGGACCGCCTCCACAGAAAGCACGCCGTTCTCCCATGCATTGAGGACTTCCAAAATGGCTGCTGGAGTGCTGAGGCAGATTTCATGCCATTTCACTTGACTGTGACAAAAAATGAAAACCAGAAAACACAAACTATTTACAGTATCGTAGAACATGTTGACTTATAACCATTCTTGTGTTTACTGAGGTTAGCTGTGGTTGACTCCAGTTATCTGCGGACGGGTGATAATCGGACAAATTACACCAAAAAAGCTGCGACTTACACTAGTTTCATCTCTGAGGAGTTGTTCAGCAGGGTCACCAGACTCTCCACTTTACCAGGCTCGGGTCTGAAGCAGGGGTGGTCTGGGTTCAGAGTCTTGCCCTCTTCAGGCATACAGGTCTGGAGCCACGTTTCAAAGAAAGGTGTCTCTCCTGAGGGACTGAGGTCTGATAAGATCACCTACAGTGGGAAATGAAAAATGGACAGGTGAAATGGTTTCTGCTAAAATGACATCAATCAGTACAGGATCTCTGAAGAGACCAATGGGTCACTCATTCGGTCCTTTCTGGGCATCATATGGTCTTAAACTCAATGTTAACTTGCCATGAACCTACCTCTGAACCGTAAGTTTGAACGACATGGCAGAGCATGAGGAAGGAAATGTCAAAGAGCAGAGCTCGAACAGATGCAGACTTAGCTAAAGAAGAAAAGGGAGGAAACATCCTCAGTTACATATCAAAATTTAAAAAAAAAAGCACATCAAAAAATTCACCCCATCGGAACTCGTCACTCAACTCACATCCTTCTCCACTGATGTGCTTAGGAAACTCATTGAGCCTAGAAGACAGAAAAAGTTGGACAGCTGTGCAAAAACTCTCATGTTACATAAAAGTGGTATTATCTGAGGGCACTACTTGTCCTCACTTGCAGATGCAGTTTGGATGAACTCACTTGATGAATTTTCTGGCAAAGGATTTGAGTTTCCCAGTTGCTGCTGCCGCTGCCAGGAGCAGATCGAGGCTCTTTCCCGACAGCATGTGTCCAAGAACGCCGAGAAGGCCCTCGGGGGACTTTGAATGGTCTGCATCTACGGTCTAATGAACAGAAAAAAAAAAAAAGGGCTACTGATTAAAGGGGTCCGCTGTTTCCAAATCATTTTAGGTAGTGACACAAAGGAATTTCATTAATTTCAACTCTTTGATCTGCAGTGGCCGTTTATGCAGTGGATTTTGATCCTCCTTATTAATGACATTAATCTCCAGTAATGAACCAGAGCTGTCATCTCGCCACACTTCAAATGTCCATTCTGGCATTTTACCTTGAGAATGTTAGTGACAGTGGGCTCAGCTCGCAGAATGAGGCCTGGGTTGGGCTGGATGTTTGCATTTTCGGCAGTTTTTAGCCTTGGGGAAAACTCCCTGTCCACAGTCCTAAATAAAATGTGCAGGGGGGGATTTGGGGATGGGTGGGTTGGTGGGTGGGTTGTAGAGAAGGAGAGATGGGAGTTGGGGTTGGGTGGAGGTGAAATGTCTTAATTTACAGTCTTAATTTTCACACAAGAACAGAACATGCAGTCTCTATTGCAGTAAAATCATTTGTGTTGTATTTCTAAGATGTGACGCGTGTTTACCAGTTTTAGAGAAATACCTACCGTTTTGACGTGAGGTTCTCTGTGTTTAAATCGGACAGCAGTCCAAGCTTGTTACACTCTTGTAAAAGCATGCTGAGGCAGTCACAACTATGTAAAGAATGACAAGATAAATGATCTATGAAGCATTTTTCCCTGTTGGGTTTACAGGAACAGGGCCTTGAGACAAAATTCGGAACAAATAATGACGCTTGTAGAAAACATTTCTAAACACTTACTTGCATCTCTGATCTGCTTTATCCAACAGTGGTGTGAGCTTAAGTAAGTACTGAAATGCAATGTTTACATCCTCCATGAAATCCTACAAAATAAGTAAGCAATGTTTAAGAGCATCAGTGAATCACAACACAAAAAAACTGCATAGCAACGATTCTATATGTATGAGCTTTTGATATTCAGTCAAATGTTTTACCTGTCCTTTATCGCCCTGAGGATATGTCTTTAGTCCGAGCAGAACTTGTGGGATCTAAAATAAAGAGAGTAAATTATTACTGCTTTAAACACAAGTAGTAGTAATAATAATAATAATAATAATAATAATAATAATAATAATAATAATAATAATAATAATAATAATAATAA
>JARVGW010000247.1:5891143-5902083 GCA_031762495.1 Anablepsoides rubrolineatus
GGATAGAAATGTAAACGTGTGTGTGTGTGTGTGTGTGTGTGTGTGTGTGTGTGTGTGTGTGTGTGTGTGTGTGTGTGCACAGTGAAAAGTTGGGAATCACATCACAGGACAGGAGCATTTGATTGATGAGTGGCTAAAATAATGAGCGAGAAACTGCCGTGACGCAGTGGGAGAGAAGAAAGGCAGAGTTTGGAGCGCGTAATGAAGAAAATTGGAGATAATTGAAACAAAGAACTCTTTGGGTGCAGGAAAAAAAAATCACAGGATAGAATGGAAAGTGGCAGATGAATGATAAAAAGTGTGCACACGAAGAGTAAAGAGAGCGAAGCTGAGGGATCAGTCTAACAGCTGAAGTGAGGCAGGGAGAGAGGGAGAAAGAGAGAAAGCAGCTCCACCAGGGCATCGAGGAGCTGGAGGAACAAACAGAAAGAGACGGCACACAATCCAGTAGCTCCGGCTGCCTGTCTGTAGGCAGCAAAATGTGACTCTGAAACAGGAAAAAAAAAAACATAAAAAAGCTTTTCTAAAATATAATAATCTGCATTTTCTCAACTGGATCAGTCAGTTTTTAAAATCCTGCTCCTCATTCTTTTTTAAAAATTTTTAATTTATTTTTTCCATCTGGTCTATCAAGGAGGTCACTGCGGATATGAAAGGGAGTATCACTGACCGAACTGCAGACTGAAAGGTATTTACTTTTTTTTTTTGTATGTGTGTGTACTGATAGTCATATTTTAGTTGGAGTTTACAGTAAGATGTGTCTGTATTTCACAATAAAAGTAAAAATTAAGGCAGCTCTGGAAACTTAAAGAGAAGTTCAGAGTAGGAAGAAAATATCAAAAGCATTCTGAAACTAAGTTGGAGGGCTGCATGTCCTCTGAGGTCTTTTTCACATGTTTTATGTACGTAGGTGTGGAGGAAGAACAAAGTGGGACAAGGAGGAATGATCAGAAAACTCTGTATTAATGTTGTATTTTTACTCCAGAGCGGCTCCACTGTTGAAAGCAAACTACCAGTCTGCTGGACCAGTCAGTGAAGCTGAGGGGGGAACAGTAGACTTTCTAGCTGATTTTGATGTTTAGCCATAATTAACCCCCCTGAGACTAGTTTAGAACCCTGTTACGCACAGATTACTCCATGTTCATTATGACCCATAATTCTTATTGTCCCTTTTGTACAAGTGCTTCTCAAAGTAGGCTATGACCTGCTGTTAGACAGAGAGACATGCCAGGGTGTAATAAAAGAAATGATTCTTGTAATAAAAAAAGGGTGTTTGAGAAGAAGAACAAAGACTTCACATTTATGATTTCTTTATGAATACAACTCAGTTACAGAGTCGACATGCAGGAGCTCAAAGTGAAAAATAGTGCAGAAATGGAAAAGGTGAGACGAATCTAATGGAAATTCATCAACACCCTCGTTTCACACACATCTTCAGCTGTGACTTGCCAAAAAGTGTTGCCTGATCCGAGCGTTTATGTCGCCAGCTGATGGAGAGAAAAGGTGGAAACCTCTCAAAGCTCCCCAGGAGAAAAACCTTGCACGCACACCACCCAGTTTAGGCCTGACTTGGGTAAAAAAAAAAGAAGCAAACGGGGTGTTAGTTTTTGTGTCCACGCTCTGAGCTCTTTTATCCAATAATACATAATTGACTGAGTTTTTTAAGACCTGCCTGACACGTTTTTGAAGCAACAGTGACTGGAAAAGTCTGTTTTTCTAGAAAATTGTACCATAGGGAATTAATTTGGGGGGAAAAAGGGTGGAGAAAACAAACAAACTGGGCAATTTAGAGCAAAGTAGACCCAAAGATTAATGGCTTCCTCACAACTCAGAAGAATTGATCATAGTGGAACAAGCAGAGCAAAATGTGCCAGAGAGGAACAGACAAATAATGTGATGTGGGGCCTCCTGATGTGTCAACAGAGATGCAAGTGTTTTCACCACCGCTGTGGTCTCACTTCCACCACAGTCATGCCTCGAGCTGATCCTTCCTGCCCGGTCCTGTTCTTCGTTCTCTTTTTTTTCCACTTTAGGAGTCAGTAAACAAGCAGGTCAAAGCTGCAGATGTGACAGCTCTACTGTATGAGGTCCACCAGTTCTCCTGGGCTCAGTGTAGCTGCAGAGTGGGACATACAAGACAGACATGCCAGGGGAATATCTCCTGTGACAGCCCGCTGCTGAAGGAGGACTCAGCCTGACTCTATTAGCTGCAAACTGCTACTGTAGTCATGAGGAAAAGATGCAAAACCAACAAAAAAATATTCCACAAATTAGTCCCGCGGGAATCTTTAAAATGGGATTTGACTGTATGGAGCTGTGAGAAACTGATTTATAAGCAAAAAAAACAGAGTTTATGTGAGGCTGTAATTTATGAAGAACACAGCAAAATGTACACAAAAGAGATCACATCCTTAAATGGGGTCCTTTTGGGGAAAAAAAATGTTTAGGTAAATACTTCTTCAAACAAATGTTAGTCAGTACTGTTTCTAATAGGCTTTCCACTTGTTTGTGAAAGTGAGAGAGTTCCATAGTTTATGTTTATTTATAGAACTGCTCCCTCCTGACTGTGCGGGTTTTGCATTATTGCATATGGAAAGTGTTTCCCTGGGGGTGTGGGGAGCTGTTAGCCTTAAGTGTAAGAAGCGAGAACAGTGCCCGACTTGAAACATTGTTTGAAGTTCTCAACACAAATACAAACTAATATATTTTACTTCTCTGAAGAACAAGAACTGAGCAAACTGACACAAGTCCCAGTTTTGATGTTTTAATGAATACGTTTCAGCTCAGTGACCTCCACTATTCTTTTTCTTTGATCATTTCAAGGGTCACTTCAGATCCGCCCAAGAACATGTATAAACACACAATTTTTAAGTAAAGTATTTCAACAGGAGGTCCTTGTTTAATTCTTTCATTTATCTATATATATATATACAATGTAGTGATATAGGTCACTAGTAGTGACTTATCTACATCATCATAATTGATTGGACTGATTTTGTGGCCCAAGAAAAGACATTCTTGAGAGATTTCAACCTTTTTGAAGTTGGTTTGGAAAAAAGAAGTTTTAAGAACAACATAAAAAGAGTGCTCAATGACTTCACTGAAAATTTCTAACAGAGAGAAAAGATAGTAAAGCTAAAGGAAGCAGAGCACCAGCTAAAAAACTCAATTAAGCTAAATGCTAGCTAGAAGCTAAAAGTAACAAAACATGAATTTAAAACAGTAGAAGGCAAACTAAAAATTAAAAGTGGCTAAAGGCTAGCTAAAAGTAACAAACACTAGGTAAAGTTTGAAATGTGAAGATTGCATATAGATACTTTTGTGGTAAAATAGTACAAAATTTAGAGGGGTGGTTTGCAAAAAATGCACAGAAAAGTAAAAACAGTGCAACAAACTATTGATTTTGTACCTTTTGTCAATAGATATAATTTGCACAGTCTCCGTTTGGAGAAAAATAGTTTACATCCTACAATTCCGATGAAGTTGGGACATTGTGTAAAACATAAATAAAACAGAATATAATGATTTGCAAATCCTTTTCAACATATATTTAAATGAATACACTACAAAGACAAGATGTGTAAAGTTTTAACTTTATTTGATTTTTAAAAAATATTCACCTATTTTTAATTTTATGCCTGGAACAGGGCCAACAAAAGACATAGGAGTTCTTAAAAAACAACTGCTTGAAGCTTTCCACAGGTGAACATGGTAATTGGAAACAGGTGAGTGTCGTGATTGGATATAGAGAGCATCCCCGAAAGGCTCAGTTGTTCACAAGCAAGGATGTGACGAGGTTCACTACTTTGTGAACAACTGTGTGAGAAATAGCCCAACAGTTTAAGAACATTCTTTTCTCAACATACAGTTGCAAGAAAATTAAAGATTTTGTCATCTACAGTCCAGAATATCATCAAAAGATTCAGAGGATCTGAATAAAGTAAGCGGCAAGACCAAAAACCAACATTGAATGCCCATGACCTTCAATCCATCAGGAAGCACTGCATTAAAAACCCAAATCATTCTGTAACAGAAATTACCACATGGGCTCAAGACTTCAGAAAGTCATTGTCAGTGAGCACAGTTTGTCTCTACATCTACAAGTACAAGTTAAAACTCTACCATGCAAAGCCAAAGTCATGTATCAACAACACCCACAACGCCAGCTTCTCTGGACCTGAGCTCATCTGAGATGGACTGACACAAAGTGGAAAAGTGTCCTGTGGTCTGATGAGTTCAAATTGTGTCCCTGTGCCAAAAAGGACAAATACTGTCTGGATTGTTCTCAAAAAGTTCAAAAGCCAGCCTCTCTGATGGTATGGGGGTGTATTAGTGGAGCAACATAAGCTGCCATTCAAGCTAAGTCCTGCTTATTTCAGCAAGACAATGCCAAGTTACATTCAGCACGTGTTACAACAGTGTGGCTTCATACTAAAAGAGTGAAGGTACTAGACTGACCTGCCTGCAGTCCAGACCTGTCTCCTATTGAATGTGTGTCGAGCATTATGAAGCACAAAATACAACAACGGAGACCCCATTGAGCAATTGAAGTTGTTCATCAAGCAAGAATGAGAGAGAATTCTACCAACAAAGCTTCAACAATTAATGTCCTCAGTTCCAAAATGCGTATTAAGTGTTGTTCAAAGGAAAAGTGATGTAACACCGTGGTAAACATGAGCCTGTCCCAGCTGTTTTGGGACGTGTTGTAGTCATCAAATTCAAAATGAGTGAATAATTGCAAAAAAACAGTTTATTCATTTGAACATTAAATATCTTGCCTTTGTAGTTCATAGGTTGAAAAGGATTTGCAAATCATTATATTCTGCCTTTATTTTTTTTTCTACACAACATCCCAACATAATTGGAATTGAAGTTGTAAATAACTTACAAACATCTTAATGTGTTTCATGTTGATTTCTACAAAAAAATTATATAAATTCCAACCAGATTTGATGAGGTTGAGATGAAAGTGCTACAATAAGTTCTTGATTTTTTTTTTAAAAAAAACTGCATTTTTTGTAAATAATTATGTAAAATTGCAAATTTGATGACCATGTAAAGGTTTATAAAATATCATTTGAACATATAAAATTCAACACTGAGGCGGCTCACAGAGCTACCTATAATAGGTAAATTCTTATTTATTTACAACTTTTCCTCAGAACCCACTTCAGAATATCTGAAATGTCCTTTTGATAAAGAGTAGCAATAAATTTTAAAAATCAAATCATGGTTTGAAGGTTTCCCTCACATTTCCCTTTTCTTTTTTGTCCCACTTATTATTAGGGCATAGTTTATCACAAAAAGCTTAATTTATTGTTTACAGTAGTGAGGTTTAATGGTAAAAATCAAGGCTTTTCTGTCCATCGAAGCAGTTAATTCTTTAAATGGACAATAGATAAACAGTCTACTGTTATGTGGGACTGATGGGCAGCAACATGGTCCTCTTGTGTCAGCCATGTCTAACAAGATTTATTAGAGACTTGTTGACTTTTGTCTCTCAGCGTTACCTTTAAGTCACGGGATGTGGAAGGTAAGTGAAACTGTCACTGATAGATGGTCTGTTTGTGGCTGTCTCAACACCACCATAAAAACCTTAAAGTTGTTTTCATCTCTGTACGTCCGACTGACTTTGTTTATTGTTGCTCTTTTTGTAGTTCTGGCTTGAAATGTTTCAGCCTACAAATTTAAAGATATCTCTGAATGTGTTGAATAATAAAAAGGCCAGTTTTATTAGCTCAGTTCAGGGTCTGCACTTTGTTTTTTTTTTATCTGTTGTAAAACCAAAGGTAACCTGCTGCATGAATGCCTTTGAACTCTCTGTGGTAACGACATTTTAATGTGCTTTCTGTGTTAATGACGTTTTAATGCACTTTCTGTCGTGTCATGTGTTGAAGTGTTTGTTATACAAGATCAACAAAGAGAACAGGGACCACAGCTGTGAAATTAGATTCATGTCTGATAATTTGGACACGTCGACCTCCATCAAATTTCTAATAAAAGGAGGTCACAGGGAATTTAGCAGTACTGACTTGTGCAGCACTGCAGCAAATATGTTGCCAGAGATGTGGTGTCATTTAGAAAAATCACACACAGTTGCATCAACATCAGTTAGCCTCTGTGGATATCCACACTGATGGAGAGAATAGCCTTAAATTTACAAAAGAACATGAAGAATATTAAACTTCTGAAGATATATCAAAGCATCACTGTCCAAATATCCAACATAACTTTGTAATGATCTAAGCAAAAGAAAACAAAAACAAAACTACATCTATAACATTTGGATGTATCAACTGTATCTGAAAGGAACCAAGATCAAAAGCAGAGTTTATACTGCTGCCAGTGGCTCACTGTAATCACCACGGTAACCACACCACTGTGTCTGTCACTCCCTGACTACCAAGTTAATGCCCAATGAAAATTAGACTCAAATAAACTGTTTAGGGCAGATATTAATAGCTCCAACTTAAAGCAGAATTTGCAGATTTTATCTCAAAGCTGTGCAACAAAAGATAAAAAACAGAACAAATATTTCTGACTGATTCAGTGCCAGTGGACCCTGTAACAGATACCGCCATCTTTGCTTGGTGCCGAGTATCACAGTGCAGTTTGGGGGCACACTGTGCTTGCAGATAACCTGGAGATCACTGTGCCGTGTTTTACTTGTGTATATGTGCAACCTATATAGTACAGTTCTAGTATTATAGTACAGTTCTAGTATTATAGTACAGTTCTAGTATTATAGTACAGTTCTAGTATTATATACAGGTTTAGTATGTATTTTGTGTGTCGTGGCCGTTAGGCAGCGCTAAACGATATCCACAAACAGGTTTGTGATTTGGTGTTCCTTAATTAAAAACATCTAAGATCACCACAAAAACAGAAAAGTTTGGATCTAAATTTTATTTTGTGCTAAAATTTCTAACATTGGGTAAAGAAGTCTACTTTGAAATTTATTAGATTTTTGATAAAATCATGTTGTTTTTTTTTTCTCAGATTCAAAAGTGAGTAAACATCCAAAACAAACCCCAAAAAGAAGAGAGAAAAAAGTAAAACTGTAATTGATAACTTTTTTTTCTTTCTAGTTGCAGAAGATGTTTTGTTTACCTTCTCAGTGTTTATTGGAAGGACTTTAATATAAAACAGGGATCTTCACTCCTGAGTCTGTGTTGCATTGAGGTCTCCCAGCCCAGTTTAGACCAATCAAAGCCCTCAGTGCACATTCAACCTGACCCAGTTAAACCCAAATAGCCCACTTTGATCAACTGGAGACTGCAAGCCAAGCCCAGGATGACTAGACTGACTACTGACAGACATTTTTTTCACTATCTAAATTCCATTGAGCGGTTCACTTAGTCTAACAGAATCTGCGTATCCAGCTGTGCATGAGCTCAGGCCCTCAGGTGAGTAGAGACAAACTCCTTTTATTCTGAACAATCAAGTCCATGTTGAAGTGGTGGTGGGAAGGATCAAGCTGGAAGACAGATGAGCAAACCAGGATATTAAGTGTTACACTGAGCTGGGAGTAATTAATTTAATAATCCACTTATCGAGTGATTAAAAGGGTTATGGTTTCTTTGATTAGCCTCACATGCAGCTGATTAAAAAGCGTCAGCTCATGTTCAATAGGAGCATTTATCCCTCCACGCTCAGGGAAAAGCCAGAACCTTTGAGTGAGTACAGGATCAATTAGGTGCTGTGACCTGTCAGCAAAATTAAAGTGGTAGTTCAGATCTTTAGAAGTAGGGTTTTGTGGGTTAAGGTAATAATAATTCTCTTTAAACAGTCTCAGTTTACTGAAATAGACTTCATTCTAACCAGACTTGTAAGCTAGCAGCTAGCCTGAGTGAAATCAGTTTGTGCCATAAAACACTTATATTCAAAATGTCAGAATTGTTTATGTAAAGGTTATTTTATAAACCTTAAGACCAATGTCAGCTTATAATATTCTGGACAATGTAAGACATTTCTTCCAGAAGCAGTGGTGGGCACAGTTCCCCTAAAGCACTAAAGAGCTAATAGGGGAACTAATTTCATGATTAGTGCTTTATAGTGCTATTTTAAAAAAAATATTAGTGGATTAGCACTTGCTAAATTTATGGGCTAAATTTAGAAGCACTAACTGAGGCCTTTAAATATTATATATCAACATTATTGTTCACAGTTGAGGGTGAAAGCTGTCACATTTGGTTCATATGCGTGTCACTTATCTACATGGTCACGTGTCAAACTCAAGGCCCACGGGCCAAATGTGGTCTGTGGGTGACTCCCATTTGGCCCGCCAACGGCACTAAGTGACAAAATTCTGCGCACAGTAAATATTGTCTCATGTTTCATATGTCAACTGGGTTATTTTAGTGCTTTAGAATTAGCTTTTGCTAACATTTTCAGTGTGTTAGTGGTTTAGAATTAGGGGACCTAAATATTTGAGTTTGTGTTTTAGGGCTAGTGCAACTAATATTTAGATTAGTGCTGCCCACCACTGTCCAGAAGTGTTGCAACTAACTGCTACTGATGCTGTTTGTGCTTCTAAATGACTACAAAAGTCTATGCAAATACCTGTATTACATGAAACTGACAGACTGATGAACTGGTGATGGTTAACTAATCGGACATTGGGGTTGTTGACAAGCAGATGAAGGCAGTGGTGATCCCAGGTAACACTAGGAAGTAGTAATGTTTGATACCACAGGTTTCTTTTCCAATTCTGATACCAAGTAAAACAGCAATACTGATCTGATACTGATACTTTGTGCAAATATACCTAACATATCAGGTAAATCTAAAAAAATGTTTTTAAATCATTGCTTGATTGATTGATGGTTTTATGCAGCACAACTTTTCAAGCATTTACGGTAATTTCCACATCCCCACAGAGAGGTACAGACCCAAAAGACAACATTGTGTGAGAAGAAAACTAACATGGCTGTCAAAATGTGCACATTTCATTGTACATATATAAACTATTGAAAAAGTTTCTATAGGTGGACCTTGCTGAATTTGAATTGAAGAGGGCTTTTACTTCATACAGTGCAGTCCCACTTCTCTTACTGAAGTACATCCCTTCCCTCGTAAAGTCATACGTCATAGCACCACTCCCAGACCATTCATACAAAAACCAAGTACCCTCATTCTTCATGTTAGTGACTCATTCCATCCATCCCACGTTGGAGTGTGGCTCAAGTGTTCTTGTTCCCCATTCCTGGTATTGATGAAAGAGGCTGATGGGTGGAGACCCAGTCAAAGAGAGGGATATAGAGGACAGATCTTGGCCGCTCCACTTTTGCAGGATGTAAAAGTGGGACAATCTGTTCCTTGGATGATCTCCAATTCTACTTTCCGGGGACCGATAACACTGAAAATATATCTATACACAAGCTCTGTCCTACATAAGGAGAAAGTGTGTGTGAGAGAGAGACAGAGAAATGGGGGTGGGATAAAATAAAAAGCAGCACGTGGTAAACTGACATAACCATCATGTTGTTATAGTGGCTATAAAATCACGATTATAAAAATGTGCATATAATTTTCTCTGGGCTTTAAAAGGAAGAGAAGGCAAGTAAGAGCATAAAATCTGAAGAGAGAAAATGGCGTAATTGAATAAAAGTAAAGCAGCCATAAAGCGTCCTGAGCAGCCTACATCATCATACTTTATAATGCAGAAAAACAAGAGTTTGACCTCTCATGCTGTTTATGTGCAGAATAAAAAAAGAGGCATGCAAAAAAAAAACTCCCAGGAGAAGCAAAGATGAATAGAAAGCTGAGGTATCTTTGACCTTGACTGTGTTCCATCCATCCAAGGAGAATATTCATCTCTGTTATCAACATCTGTCTGTTTCTGACTTCTCATACGTTTCATTTTTCTCACTCTCTGAAACCCACCACTGGCTAAATCTGTCCAAAAACACTCATTTTGGCTTCTGATTAAAAGTTACAATGTTCTTCTATCAGAGCAGCTCTCCATCTTTTGATTTCTTCTGATGTTCGTCTGTTCTGCTCATACTGGTTAACTCTATGTTGGAGCTTATTAGGTAGGATATTTCAGCAAATGTCTGACATTGTTCAATTATCAAGAGAGATAAAGATTTTTTTTAAAATGCAGTGATTCTTACATTTTGCTTTTCATTCATCACAGTACAAACTCAACATATCTTATAACTAGGTTTTTGTTAAGTAAATATTAAAATTATGGTCAAATGATGTAATTTAATCAAACCATTATAAACTTTTCTTAATGAGGATTAGGATTTTTGACAGCTGATCAAATATTTTACAGGGATGTTGTACTAAAGAACATTGTCAATTGTTGAGGTGCAAGCTTTGTACGATGAAGTTAGGTCAAGAATTTAAGTCTATAAATGCAAAGACCAAAATATTAGAGACAAAAAATGGTTAAATTAGGAGTTTATGTTCAAAACAGCAGAGCTGAGTTAATACTTTCTGCAACCATGAATTGCTGAGAAGCTCGTTTCTGGAGGTCTAATTGATTTTAATTCCAATAGTTGTAGTAGTTTTGGGACAACTTTCTTATATTTTTATTTTATTTTATTTTATTTTTTTGCAGTGCTGTTTTATTTGTATTTAGCTCTCAGCATAGTTTCTTCTGTTTCTCTCACGGCTTCCCTTTATACAAACTCCAACTCCTCGTTTCTCTCCTGTGTATCCCCCCGCTATTGCTTTTACATCCCAATTACTTGGCTCCTGTCCTCCCTCAGTCTGTTCCTTCAGTTCCTTTTCTGGTGAATACAACCTTGTTCAATATTTAATGGGTCTTTCTTCATAAATCAGCTGACTCTATTCCCTCTTGGTGTTCTTGAATGATAGCATTAAAAAGCTTGCGAGTGTTAACAAGCGGCTCTTTGTCAGCTTTTAATTAGAAAAGTTTTCGGCCCAAAATGCGATCACTTCTAGGTGTGGAAATCATCATAGGTGAGTCC
>JARVGW010000247.1:5981282-6018685 GCA_031762495.1 Anablepsoides rubrolineatus
TTGTGCACAGCTTAATGCGATATAGTGTGTGTGTTTAAGGAACAACTCTCCGCTACTACCACAACAAATTTGACCTCAAAATCTGTAGAACTGATGAAGCTGTAGCCATTTTTGTCTCGGCTATTGTTAGCTGTGGCGGCCATCTTGAATCAGGTTTGACTCAGTTGTAGAGGCAGACTGAGTTTCATTAAAATCTCTCCAGGGTTTCATTAGACATTTTGCTAATGAACACAGCAAAAACATTATCAGCAGATATAACTATTGTTGTAACTGGATACACACTTACCAATAAGCATTAAAGGAATAGTTTAGATCTTTTCAAGTAACGAACAAATATTTTACTTTGAGCAAGATGAATCAAATTTCTAGTTTTTTTAATGCACTTTAACATTAGCTCAAGAGGACTACACCAGTACTGCTACAGCTATCTGCTGCTGCTTAGATTTCTATGTAAATGATAGTTTAACTGACTTTGAAGTCAATTTTTTAAAATCTTAAAACTTGGAAATTTCAAAACAATTTGTGCAACCACTGTTTTATATGTTTTTACATAGTTGGCAGAAATCTGGCTTGTAGCTGTGTTTGTGCTCGCAAATAACTAAATTCTGTATAAACACCCACAAAATGCAAAGTTCAGAGCAATGGAATGGTTTATTAAATTTAGTCATATGAATCAATGACTTTTTGAGATTATAGATGTTTCTGCTCAAACTAGCTTTTAGCTTGTCCATCTAATTAGAATTACACATTTTCCCCCACAGATTATTTAACAGCCCTTCCATACAACGCCACTTCAAAACATCTGAGTTATCACTTTGAATGTTTTTCATCATTTAAACGCTCACAAAGAAGGGATTTGATTTTTTTCTTTTTAGAATAAGAACTTGCAGAATTAAAATTGTCAGTTTTATTGTGAAAATATATTTGCTACACAAAGCAGTTTATAGGTCTGAAGTTAATAAAGAAAGCCAGTGCATGTATGTTATAGGAATAACAACTAGAACAAAACTAGCAAAAGATAGAAAGAAAGGCAGAAAATGTTAGTTATTGCTCAGTAACATTGATGGCTTGTCGCATGGAAGTTTCACAAAAATCTTCACTGGAGTCCCTTTGAAATGTCCTCGTCCACTCACAATTGATGCATTGCAACACTGCAAGATGCTTCAAAATAAATAATATAAACATCTAAAAAATAAACAAACACAAACAAAAAGTATCTGTGAGAATCTGAAATGTTTTCCTTATGTTGTTGCCATGAGGCAAGCTGTTGAACCACAAAATAAAAAAAGACCTGAAACATCGCCGGTCTCTAAATATTCTGGAGAAACATTTGAAAATTTAAAGAAAAAATATATATATATATACAAAAAATGAAGAACAATCCAGTCCAACATGGGTTTTGCAGCAAGCTTCCTAATCACAAACATTTGTTTCAACTTGTTGCAGAACTGTAAAAACTTAAAAAAGGTCAAAGTTCACCAAACGCTGGGATTGTGACGCTCCAACCAGAGCACTGTAGGTCGTTTTCCTGCCTGCTTTACATTCCTTGCAGCATTCCCACATGTTAGCAGTTTGGGATCGTATGTCTAGTGTTTCAAACACGCTGTCCTACAAGCACCGAGACGGAGATGAGAAGGATGCGGCTGTAATGGACGTAACTCCGTCTCTTGGAAAACTTAGTAACAATTGTTAAAAAAAACAACTAAAAGACTAAAATTAAAAATGGAATGACCTGAAATCTGTTGGTCTCAGGAGCCAGAAAAACAGTGCACGTGTTCAGCTTGTTCCCTTAATCAGCTTCATCAAGGCATCAGCTGCTTAAAGGACAGGTACATGGACGTTCTGGCGGGGACAGAGAACACATTTCACCTAAAACTTGCTACATTCAAACGGCCTTAATGTGCCACATGTCTTCCTCGCGTGCACGTTTAGGTGCAGCTTTTCTGATAAAAGAGACAGACCCCTTCCCTCCACACACACATACACACCCCAACCCTGCTGTCTAACCCTGGGATCAAGCTGCAGCTTGGCTAAAAAGTCTTGACCGTGTTACATTCACTAGAGTCCGGCTGGAAATCAGCACGTTACATTAAAGATGTAGTTTTAACAAAACCAAACATCATTAGACCTGAAAATAATAAAAAAAAGGTCCTCCAGGCTGGAATCTCAACTGAACAAAATACAAAAAAGGCACTTAGATTCTAAACACGATGCCACAAGCCCGTATAATGTTGTGACTATGCCTACAAAAGTTGCTGGTTGTAAGTCCTGCGGTCAGCTGTGGGACCTGCACTGAGCTTGAGAACAGCTCTTCACCTAACAGTTCTAATAAGTTAAAACAGTCAGATTCTGGCCACACTACATCGTAGGGTTAAAGTGTACAGTTCCTGGTCCAGAGGTTCCCCCGTCAGGTTCCATTGCTTCAGTCACGTCCGTTTCCAGAGGAAGATGAGGCTGTGGAGACCAGCACAGTCGTTCAGTTCAACATCCTTCACGTCATGTTAAAATAAAGGCAGATTTGTTTGTTTTTTTATTTTAAAAACGAGAGAGGATCAATCACACTAGCATGATCATTCACAAAACCATTTAATGACACTCATTTTAGTTTTGATTCAAAGTTCTATTTGTGTTTTATGTTTTTTAATTAAAACACTGTTTTTAATAACCCAAGAAAATATGGACTTCCTTGAAAGAGGTATTTAATCTCAATGGGACTTTCCTGGTTAAATAGAGGAAATAAATAAATGGACGCCAGTAGGGGGACACTTCTAATCTTGTTTGTTTGGTTTATTTCAGACGTGTTACCTATTTACAATCATTTTAAGCAAAGAATAAAGAAACAACAGGATAAAGAAAAATCTATAGGAAATTACAAAGTGCACAGATATTGTGGGAGTGAGAAGAAGTTTATACTTTTTAACCCCACCTCTTAACCATTAGTTATTAATCGTTTACTAATCCAGTTCCTTATTAATACAATAATACAACCCAATGGAATAAATAGACATATTTAAAATATTCAAATACTTTTCCTTACGATTTGCTGAATATTTCACCCCAAATGGTGAAAAATGTCATATTTTACCTTTATACTTTGTAAAAAATAATTTCTTTATATTTTCTTTTAAAACAATTTTACATTTGGGCAATGTTTCAGCTCCACACTCAAATTGTTCCACATTTTCTCTCCACACATATTGTAAACTGCCTTAAACTGTAACATCGTTCCCGAAAAATAAACCTATTTTGATTTATTTTTTAGATAAATTATTACACTTGGCTCTAAACAAAATTTGTAGGGTTTGGAACTTTATTAGATCTGGAATTTTTCATATTTTGTACAGTGATTGTATGATCTCTGCAGCCTGCGATGTGAACAATGGTAACTGTTCTTTTTCTGGGGTGGCAGACCAAAATATAGGGGCAGCCTATATTGATTCGATTTTGATTTTTGGGGCCAGGATTTGATTCAAAATCAATTTTTCATTCAAAACTGAAAATTGCATTATACTGAATATTTTATCTATATTAAGTCATAGTTCTTAGAGAGAGAAATCATAATGAGTCTAAATCCGATTCAACAGATGATGGGTTTATAAAAAGGTGGGATCAGCATCCATCAGACCATCACTGTTTGACTGCTCCTCTGCAATAAAGGTTTTATTCTTTCTGTTAAAAGTCCTGTGTCGGTTTAAAACACATTCTGCTGTTGTAATAAAGTGACGAGATACATACTCAGCTGTTTAAGCCTGATAAAGTGGCCCCGCCGTCTCCTCAATAGGTTCTGTAATAAATCAGGAGAAAACATTATGAGCCCAGGTGTTTTCAATTACATCACTGATGACTCTGTTATTCAGCCGTGCCGTGCTGAGCATTACCGCCCTGACGGCAATGAAAATAAGTTGTTAATTCATTTAATTATTTACACCTGCCTCCCCTGCTGTGTCATCATGTCATAATGGCTTCAGTAAAGGGCGGCTTGCTGTGTCTCAATTCTGATTAACTTCATGTTTTTACTTAGTGTTGTCACAGAGTTTGTGTTGTTGATGGCAACCAAAGCAAATGCTCATCATGAGGATAATAACTGATACAAACTGAATTCATAATATACACCGCGGTTGATGAAAACTGTGCGTTTTACCACGTAGGGGTCGTTTGTGCGACTTGCGTCGATGCACCATGATTCCAATGATGAGCGCGGCGCCAATCAGAACCACAGCCAGGACAGAGAAACTGGTGATAGCTGCAAGTTTCCACACATCTGGCAACTCCTCCGCAAATTTACCTGGGAAAGAAAATGATTTGCCTGGTAAGAGAAGCTTCAGCAGCAGCACTGAAGCAGAGAACACATATTTACACAATTTACAGCATTTTTGTCAACACAGTTTTCCCGTTATTTTCATACCCTATGTTTTTCATTTTTATTTATTTTTGCAATCTAACTAGCCTATTTCTGCATACTTTCTACTATTTCAGCAACTTACACATAAGGCTAATCTGTAGCTCTTTCAGTAAATGACTGCTGCAACTCTTAGTTTTAGTAACATTTATACTTTTTAAAATGTAAACTTTATTTACAAATATTTGCCTGAAAGAAATACATTAAACTTTCCTCAATTTGCTCAAAAACATTATTCTCTTTAAAAATCGGCTTCAGCTTCCTGCTGTGTTTTTCTCTTCTTTAGCTTTTAGCTATCTTATCCTTCTTTTAACCAGTTTTGTGTTACTTTTAGCTTCTAGCCTTTTGCTAGTTTTAGCTTTAGCTAGCATTGTATGACTTTTACCTATTACTTTACATTTAGCTACCTTTAGCTTCTAAGCTACTGTTTTGATTCATTCAACTAGCCTTTTGCTACTTTTGACTTTAAACTAGCAGCATCTAACTTTTTCTTTGCGTTTTGCTACTTTGAGCGTCATCCTTACAATTAATGGAAACATTTTTCCTTCCTTTCTAAAAAGAAGATTTGGAAACTTCTGAGTCTGACATTTTGCGTACAACAATTTTTTGTAGAGCAAAATCAGTTTTATGCAAAAAGCTGGTCAAAAATATTAACAAATAAACAAATTTGCATTGTAGAAAAAAATAAAACATACACTTTTAGCTGTACATCTAAAGTACTAATTATTATTTATGTTCTAATATGCACAACTGCAGTTTGGATTTTTGATTTGTTTTGTAGTTTTGTTCTTTAAATGTAACAATGACACAAAAGGCACAAATTGAAAATAACTGCACATTAACGTCATTAAAAACTATACAGCATCTCACATGTGTTGCACGACGGGGTCTTGGGGTACTGCTTGCAGGACGCACAGGGCACACAAACCCCCAAATCTGAGCTCCAAAACTCTGAGATGGAACACTGACCTGCAGACACACAACATGGAGTAAAAACTACAGCTACAGCAGGTAAAATGAACAACAAGGAACAAAATCAAAGGCAAAAACATTATTGCCTATTATTTTGGATGACAGGTGATTAAAAAAATACAATATGACAAACTAAAATTTGCTGATATCAGAAACCCATTGAAAGTCTTTTCTTTTCTTTTTTTCATTAGAATAAGCTCCTGTAAACGATAACCAGGTGTCGTGGGTGAAATTCTGTTTTGATCAGCCTACAGCTAAAACTCTAACCCAACAATGACATGAGGCTTAGTTTTTCTTCATCTAAAATGAAAGTGGGAAATTCCTCTGAGAGGCAACCTGCTGATGCAGACTCAGTCACTTCGGGTACAAAACAATACTTTTTTCTCTCTCTCTCTTTTATGAACCTTTTCCTCAGAACTGTTTTGCTGTCGTGTTCAGCTTCTGAGAAGAAATGACTGTTCCTGGCTGTGAGAAAGCTGAGCAGTTTCTCACATGTTGAGACAACAGCAAAGACCGTCAACCTCAAAAAGTGACGAGTGTAATCAGCGGGGTGCTTAGAGGGGGGCTTCTGGTTGAGAGCATGAAAACACGACGACCTTCACATTACATGTATGTAACAAGGAAGCAGGAGATGGACAGCATGATAATCTTTCTTCCTTCTCCGTGTCTTGCGTGTATTTGCATTTAGAATATCATGATAAGAAGGGAACACCTCAGGCATGGAGTGAGTCAGCCTAAAACAGAGAGAGGTTAAATCACCACAGAAACTATCGGAGGGCTGAGTCTGACGTAAACCCCAGCTGGATGAATGAGCGTGTGGGAAACTGCATCACTGACAACAAAACCATGAAGAGAAGAAAAGCTGCTCCCTTTGAAAGGTTGAGTCACAAAAAGAAGAGAAAAGCTGCAACTTAAAACTACTCAGATGAGTGAAATTAGTTGGTTAAAATAAAACAGTGGTGCAGTGATTTTGAGCTAAGCAGCAGTGACATACAGTGGTTGATAAATATATTTAGACTATAACTAGGTTACTTTACCGTTGCCTGTTGGAGACAACCTTGTATGTCTGTTAGCAAAATATCTCATGAACCACTGGATGTATTGTAATGCAACTTTCAGAGAATAATCATCAAATGCACACCTACAGCTGATTAATGTTTGGAGTCAACCTTATTCAAGATGGCTGCCACAGTCAACTGAATTTAAAAAAATGGCTCTGTCAGTTTTACAGATATAGATCCAAAATTTGGTGTGGTCGTAGATGAGAATCACATAAAACCTAAATTCTGAGCACTTACAGATTGCTCAAGCCTTTTCTTTAAAATGGTGACATTAAGTATTTGAATTTAACTGTCTGTTAGCAAAAAATCTCATGAATCAGTGCACATGTTTTTAAGAAACCTTCAGGAAATGATCTCTGGATGGACGTCTACAACTCATTCATTTTTGGAGCCAATTCAATTAAAGATGGCCGCCACAACTAACCAGACTTAAGAAACACTAAAATGTCAGTTTTGTTGATTTTGAGCTCAAATCTGAAGCTGTGCATTCCTTCAAGAAAATAATTTAATTTATATTTTAACCTTGTTTTTGATCAAACACATTTCATGGCTCAATCCTTCTTTCAACAACCAGGTTTTTGGGAAATTCCAGCCTTACATTGTTTCAAATCCATCAGAGCAGGCGGAACCTTAACTCTGGAAAAGTTTACATCTGCTTGATTAGTGTCATCACTCACATCATGAGGAAATGTGAACTTCAGACACAGAGCTGTGTGAGTAAGCCTTGTGTTATCTCCTGAGTGTGGGTCGTAGTCGAGGCAGCTGCAGCCCGAAGACGCCCGCTCACACACTCATGTTTGTGGTATTTTGACCTCCCCGGCTTCTCCTGCTTATGTTACGGCCACATGCCTGGAGACCCTCAGAGACTCTCCGCCCTCCGAGCAGAGCCGTCCCCTGACTCACTCCACAGTCACCGTGGCAGTAAAAGTGTGTCACGCTTTTGTGTAAGCAGCGCCGCTGATTCCCAGGGTCGACATCATCCGAATGGACTGCAGCTCCGGCAGGAAGTGAACCGTGACTGATGCCTGACCTCTGCTCAAACGTGAAGCTGTTAAGACTTAAAAACTTAAACTGGTTTCATAAAAGTTTACAGCACAGGTGGAGGGCTTTTACAGTTGTTTCTTTATTATTATTCCAGAGGACCATTGTGACTTCATTCTTGGCTTCACTCAGTCAGTGTTACAGATATTAAGCTGATGTTTGGTGTGGTCGTAGCTGAGACTAATTCAAACTCCTTATTGCACAACGTATTTGCTTAAAAACTTTGGCATTGACTGCTGGTGTCAACCCTCTGTCTGTTAGCAAAATATCTCTTGAACAGCCTGATAGATTCTGATAAAACTCTCAGAAAGTAATCATTAGATGTATACCTACAACTGATTCACTTTTGGAATCAGTCCAATTCAAGATGGCTGCCACAGCTACTCAACCAGAACCAGCAAAAAAAAACCACAACTCAGTCATATTCATCTATATTGAGTTAAAGGTTGATGTGTTTTGCTTGTTAATTACTTTTCTTTAGTTTAGCAAAAATAAAATATATAATGAATATAACAATATAATATTATAAATTATTAAATAGTTAATCATCCCTGTAGTAATTAATTTTAACAATTCATTTAGACATCAAGTCTTTGGTGAAAAGAGAGTGCTTAGTTCTTGGTGTTTTTCTGTCATCCTTAATGTTTGTTCATCAGCACTGACTTGGACTTCAAAAACTTGATCAAATGATTATATAAAACAATTTAATTAAACATCGTCTCTTTTATAAAGTGGTTAAAAAAAGACAGTGCAGATCCTGTTTATAGGGGGGCTGAATTAAGATGGTTCTAAAGGTGACTCAACATGAGTTCTACCAAGTGACCAGCTGTTGTGTCGTGGACATGCAGTTTTTTGAAAACCAACTCTGGATTCAGCTGCATTCTTGGCAGCGCACATTATTTTGTCATCAACCTCCACACCTTATCGAACCCATCTCCACAGCTGCCCCCACATTTATGATTTAATCTGCTGGAGTACAGACAGGCAGATTTGGACAAACTATTTACAAATTATCTGCTTTGGAGATGGACATTCCCAGAGAGCTCCTGTGGACTCAAGCATTCTTGTCACAGGTTGTAGACGCCCACCATCACTTTGAGACTAGAGAAAAACTTGTCACACAAATTTTCTGAATAGGTTTAAAACTCAAGTGACACATGGCCTGAGAACCCTGAAAACATCATGAAACGTTCTGGAGACTCCCTCACAATACTGTTTGCTAACTCGTCGCAGCCTGGTGAGATAAAGACCACTTCTGGCCCTCGGGCCCCCTTTTGATCAACTGTTGGGCACAGGCAAAAGAATGCAAAAAACACTTGAGTTCATGGTTAACCAGTAAATAAGTGACTAAATTATTTTGACTATTGTCAGATATCCATTATATTAGTTAAAGCTTCACATTCGGAGTCTTTTTGAAACTAATCATTAATTTTAAAACTTTTTTAAGTCATGTTTGTAAATGAAAGCACTGCTGAGTTTGTTAAAAAGGCTGAATTTGAAGGGTTGAATTATTTTCTGTTCTATTGTCGCCACTTGCTGGTTGTTTTTGCTTCATCATTTATTTTTTTTTTAGGTGTTGGCACAGATATTCATCCATCAATGATGTTGGTCAGGACCTGCCAATAAGAGGTGATGATGATGACTCCTGGAGCCAGGTGGGTTGAGAAGGCTGAGAACCAATTTAGTTCCAGTTTAGGGTTAATTTACAGATTGATGAATGACTTTTTTTGTTGTTTTATTGTGCAAAAAGGTCAGTCTTTCTTTGTTGTTCCTAAACCTCTAAAGTGTTAGTAAATTAAAGGTTGTATCCTCAGCTGATGAACAGACTAACTTAGACTTCAACAGGAACTTGATGATCTTCTAGCCTGGGATGGTTGATCTCCTCTGGGATTAAAACACAAACTTCAAAGAGACGTTTGGAAAATAGTCCAAACCCTGTTTCCTTTTCTTTTTTTTTCTGAAACGCATTTTTAAAAGCATGTCTTTGTGCAGAATGGACACATGCGGAGCAGCTTCAGTGCGGCCTGTCCTCCTCACTGAGGGGGGCACGGATGGTTGGAGGTGGCGGGGCTGAAATCAGGAGACAGGAATGCGGAACCGGTGAGAGGAGAGCCGCAGCTGGTCGGAGGAAGCGGCTCCGGACTCATGTTCACACAAACTCAAGCCCTTCACGACTCAAAAACACAACGACCCAAGTGAGAAAACCTGACGACCACCCCATTCGGCTCAACAAAAAAAAGTTCAAAACTTTTATCAGAATAAAACTCTTGCTTTATTTACTCACTTTTCTCCGCGCACGCGCCGTGGAGGGCGGTCACAGCCGCGATAAGAAAGCCGCACAGGAGGGTCAGAGCCATGACGAGGAGCTGCTCGCTGGTTCCCGAAAGTTCATCTGACGACCAACAAATCTGTGCTGCTGCTGCTCAGCATGGAAAAGCGAGCATCAGAGTGAGTCACGCGGAGGAGTCTGCGCCTTGTTTTAACAGCGCGCGCGCACACACCCACGCTAAACAGTTCAGCTCCGATGAGTCATTTCCTATGTTTCTGTGTGTGTGTGTGTGTGTGTGTGTGTGTGTGTGTGAGAGAGAGAGCAGGAAACTCCTCAGCCACAGCGCTTTGTTTCACTTCGAGTGAAAGTTTCGCTTTAAACACATCAGGTTGGAGCCTTTAAATCCATATATATCATAATTTATAGACACGCCCTGCTTTATCTTTTATTTTTCTATATGTGTTGTTCACCTCTTGGATTTATGGTGTTCTCATTGTTATTACCACGCCTGTCGACGTCAGTCTGCAACCCCGAGCCAAAAAACACAGCTCCTCTGGCAGGGGTCTGAGGTACAGAAGGGAGCTGGGGAGAAACAGATGACACTCACTAAAAGTAAAAAATAATTTAAACATTTTTCAAGAGCTATGGGAAAGTGTGCTGAGAGGTTTAATCAGATCCACTTCATGTCTGAGACATTATCAGCAGCTATAAAAGAGGTGAAGTGGTCTTTTGTGTGTGGACACTGACTCAGGGTGGTGTTATTAATGCCTGAGCTTGGGTGTAGCCTGCTGCTGCACAAATATGCAACAACAAAAGCCAGTGGACACACTCTGGAGCCTGCCCCAGTCCCAGGACTGTCTCACATGTCCATTAAAAGCCCAGCATACCTTGAGGGAATGCATATCACCCACCTCCTTATAGGAGCTTTAATCACCTTGTAGTCTTAGTTTTGTAGTGAGAGGTTGTGCTCAGAGTTCGTTTAGGGGACGACTCTCAGCTACTACCACTCCAAGCATAACTCAATATCTGTAAAATCAAGTTAGCACTATTTATGTGTTTGCTAAAGACGATAAGCTGTAGCTATTATGTTTAATTGGATCGACTCCACGCACTATTTGAATGTCCAGTTTGAATAAAATCTACCTGGTGGCTCGTGAGATATTTTGCTAACAGACAACATGACACCAACACTTATTGCTAGTTTCAAACAAAGGTCTTGCATACCATGCAACACTTTAATATGTGTTGGGTATGACTCTCAGCTTATAGGACACTAAAGTTTAGCTCTCCATATCTGCAACACTTCAAACTTGTCTCACACACACTCACACGCGCGCGCAGACACAAACATGATTGCCTTTGGGGGCGTTAATGAGGACCATACGTTACTACATCTGCTCTGTGACGCACAGATATAAACAACCTCCTAATGTATTTGTGACGAGTTATTTGTGCTCCAAATGAAAACTGCCCAGCCTTTTACCCATCATTATTCTGCAACAGGATGGCCAATTCCTCAGGAAGTCTCAGCTAACTGTTCCCAAATGCCTAATACTTTTCTTTTTCGCTCTCTCTCTCTCTCTCCTTCTTTCCCCACATGCGCTCATCTCCTCTGCAAGCCTGGAACTTCTTGTGAGTGTTACATGGTGTGAACCGCCTTTCCCACAAGCACCAACGTCAAACAGATGCTGACTTAACTCCCAGTAAACAGTTCACATCATCAGATCGGAGTGAAAAAAGGAAAAAAAAAAGGTTTTCATTGGCGCAATTAAGTTAAGAGGCGTGTTGTTGCGCAGATGTTTTTGTACTCCGCTGTCACGGCTAACGTTAAGGAATAAAGCGCTGGAGGAGGACCTGGAGCCGCGCTAAGGACACCCATATGAGCCGACTTTCCACTGCAGTGATTTCACCAGTAATGAGGCACTATAAGCTGCAGATGTTGTGTCAAAACTCTCCAACGGGAACCATGGCAACGAGATGAACACACACACAGAGGAGCTTGCCCAAGGTGATCCAAACCCTCCCGTATGCGCTGAGCGAGTGCCAGACGCTCCGATGTCTCTCAGGCATTGTTAATGCTATAGCCTGAGCGACTACGTAAGATGAATCTGGCTGTTGTTCCTCGCAGATTGGAAACATATTTAGCTTTAAACATGCAATCCTGGAGTCTGTAAGGGATGGCTTATTTTAATTTAGAAATTTGAGCTTCACTGATCTTAAAGGATTTTTTTTTCTTCCAACACCAGCAGGACAAAACAGTTCAAAGAAGCACTTCAATATGATCAAGTGTACATCACTGCAGTTCAGTTTTTCTATACATTAAAAAAAAAAGAAGTTTAAAAGTTGGCCCATCTTGCTAAAAGATCTGTGACATCAGCTGAAATAAAAGCAACTCAGAGCAGCACATGTAAGAATATCAATGAGTGCATAAGCGCCTGTGTTTATTAACTACATCGCAACACTCAGTCACATATATCACTATGTTTGGTCACCGAACAACAATAATGTGATAAAACAAGTCTTTCAAAAAGGGAATAAAACAGGGATGAGCTCATTTTATATCCCCACAAAATGACTGAATCTTCAGTTTTGTTTTTCTGTCTCCCCTCGCTTTTGTTCCTCTCCTTTGGTTCTGTCGTCAACTTTCTACATTTCTACTCTGTTTCCGAGTGACTTAGGTGATGTAGATGCGGTGAAAGTCATTGGCTCCAAAAGCGCAGTTGCACTTGGGACATTTCCTCTGTCGGGTGTCGTAGCGCATCTTCAGACACTCGTAGCAGAAAACGTGGAAACACTTGGTGAGAACGGTTTCCTTGTCTCGCGTGTTGCAGCAGGGGCAGCGCAGCTTGGCCTGGGGAAAAATAAATACACGTGTGTGGGCCGTTACTGGCATGCTAACAATTTCATTACCTCTGGTTACTGCACGGCATGATCTGAGGGTGTAAAATGTACCGTTTTTTATGCAGTAATTCCTAAATGTAAAAAAAGGCCACTTCTAGTAAATTCAGTAGAAGACTGCGCTGAAAGGTTGTGTCGCTGCTTAAAGAAAGGGTCTATCTGTGACCCAACATTAACTTTCTTCTCACCTTGTACTGATTGATCTCCTCCTGCAGGATCTCGTCCGCATCAGAATACACCTCAACCTTCTTCTGCTTCTCCAGCTTCCGCCTCAGCCTGGAAAGATCCTCCTAGGAGGCCAAGAGAAAACAGAGCTGTTAGAGCTGGAACTAAACATCTTGACTGAAACCAAATGTGCTCAACAACAACAACAAAAAAACAAACAAACAAAAGGGAGCCACTTGATTCAATTTGGGAGCGATATCCCCAGCGTACCTGCGCTCGTTTCAGGTTGCTGCTCTCCCTCTCTCGAGCGATGCGGTTTTCAGCCACGGAGACCTGGATCTCCTTTAGCTTGGCCTGCGTGTGCTCCAGCTGCACCTTCAGGTCCTCTGCCAGCTGCGCAGCCTCCACTGCCTGCAGCCAGGAAGGAAGCAGGAACACTCAATATAAAACTAACAATGAAATTTCTGAGTTGTAATGTGGTGATACAGCGAGCCTGGATAAAGTAACGTTATGAACCTAATGTTTGAGCTCAGGTTAATCTAATTTAAAGGAGATTTGGTGTGTTTTTCCCCCCACACTCTATGTTACTATGTTTTTGTTTTTCTGCAACAACTGTGACTGTTGGAGACTAAAAACTGCGAGACCATTCTAAGAAAATAGACAAATTTTCTGTTTCATCATTTTTCATTCAGCATTCAAGTGACAAGAATGTAAACTCACACAACCCAGCGAGATACTAACTTCAGACTTTTTAACTTACAGAAAACGTTAAATTAAGCAACGATACACTTAAAGGAGATATAACATGCAAAATCCAATTCTTTAGCCTTTAAATACATTTTGTTGTGTAGTTGATTTTAGTCTCTCACAGTGCTGCATAGATATCTTTGTTCTGGTTGGGTCATATTTTTCAGTCTGTTCAGTTTTCTCTAATTCCTTTTATGCTTTTTTGAACAATAATGTGAACTGTGCTGTGGAATTGCTAAACAAGATTTCCGGCTAATAAATTTTGTGAATCTGCGATTCTGCATGTTTGTCGTCTTCATTCTCCTCTGGTTCTGGGTAAAACTCTGGCTCCAACATGTAAGACTACAAAAATGGCCGAACGAGGTGGGGTATGAAGTGCTTTGTTTGTATTTAAAGAGACAGCACCAAAATGAGTTGCTCTGACACACACCTCAGAACAGGGGTGAAAGTGGGGCTTCTGAAGTTACAATAAGGAGGAATTCAGACAAAAGCATAACAGAGTTGCACTTTATAAAGACCCCAAATGAATGATTTAAATGTGTAAATGTGATTTAAAAACATAACTAGTCCCCTTTAATAATTTCATCTTATTGCACTTTGCAATTATTAGAAACACGTCACATGATAAAACACTCAGTAACATCTGTAACTAGAAATCTCAATATCAGGAACTTCAACAAACCAAAAATACTTCTGAGAGTGTTTCTTCTTCAGTGTGTCATTTGGCAGAATTGAAACCTGTGTTTATTGAGGATGAAGAGTAAAAGCTTTAATTATTGTTTCTTCTCACCTTCCTCTTGTTAAGTTCTAAAGCCTGTGTTCGAACAGCCAGCTCCTTTTCCAAAGCAGCCAGTGTGCTCTGCAGGATGCCCTCTTTTTCCTCCAGCTTCTGCACAACCAGCAGCTGAGCATCCACCTTAATAGAGGAAAGGAGCAGTAATCAGCAGATGGCTCTTTGCTCAGACTCACTCAAAACCATTCACACTGTTTAGTTAAAAAATAAAATAAAATAAAATGTTCCACTTCACCTGGGTTTTGAATGTAAGAACTTGGTCGGCCAGCTCCTCCTTCTCCTCCTTCAGCAGCTTGTAGATCTGGTTGGATTTGATCCGCTCGCTCATCAGCTTGAAATTAGCGTCGTCCTTCTCCCGTAGCTGCAGCAACAGGCGGCTGTTCTGCTCCTGCATGTCTTCAAAGGCCTGGCCCGTTACATCCATCTCACTCAGCAGGGCCTCCTCCTCCTTCAAAGACAAAAGCGTGTCAGAGATCAAAAAGCAATGAAACGTCTGATACTTTTCTGGAAACACAAGCGCTGACATCAGTTTTAAACATGTGCGTCTTATTGCTTTAAAATCAAACTGGTCTTCTTAACGTGACAATCCCACTGAGGTGATTTGTTTAATCACACATCATTTATTATGAGGGTTAGAAGTAAATTTCAGCAGCTCTAATCATAAACTTATACATAAAAATAAAATCTTCACAGTAAAAGTTCATAACAACAATAAATAAAATACCACTGCCAAAGGCTTTTAGGAAAAGTCAACTTTGAAGATAAAAGTGGATGTATCAGTAAGCAGAGGACCTGGGAACAGGAAACAGGGACAGAGTTAAAGGATTTTATTAGTTAGGAGGAAACATACCACATCTGTGATCTTATTTATGGACAAGGCCTTTTATGCTTTGAAGGTGATAAGCAGCAAGATTTGATACTTGATACAAACTTACAGAAAGGAGGAAAACCCAGTGATAATATTTCTGTGCCTTTGTAGTTTTGGCCTTAAATAAAACTCATAACTGAACTTTTGAATTTTTCTTGTTTGTTGAAATTATGTTTCATTTTTAGCTCAGAGTCTGGAAAGAGGAACTCAAATTTACCTGGACAGAGTTTTGATTCCACATGAAGGCTATAAAACTAAATATGATACAAAATAAAAAAAATACATACTCTCTTTGCAGGGACCTTAAGAGACAAAACAGGTTTTTCTTTTCTAATATACAAACCAAAGGCTTTTGGTGCCTTTCTTCACTTTGGTTTAAGCTGACCATTTATGAATCACCAAGATCCCATAAAAAGTCAGACAAACTCAAACTCTTTGTTTATTAGATCGTTTTGAGCAACTCTGGAAGCCACTGAACACTTTTGACTCAACAGCAGTCAAGTTTATATCAGATGTAAAGTGAGGAATTAGAGAGCTGAGCAATGATTCATGGGTCCAGACTGGGTTCTACCTTTAGTTAAATGTGTTCTGCAAGATTTCCCAACCATGAAGAGTTTGGAGAAATCACATCTCAACATCTGTTGCTGCAAACCAAACTAAAAGGCGTTAAAAGACCCACCTACATCAGTGACTCACATAAAAGAGAACTCCTCTCTGATTGCCAACACTAAACTCAATACTGGATTAATTATAGTGAGTTAAAGAACTACAATCTTAATATTCTGGTAACATCTGACATTTTAATCACTTTATGCTTTTTATCATAACAATCCAAGCACAATAATTCCCATTTTTTGCTAACATCTGAATTCAAAAGAAAATTGTGACGTCAAATCTGCAAGTTTTAAATAGTTTATTGATTGCATCCCACATCTGCTACAATTCAAAAAGTTATGGTTTTATTGCCACAGCAAATCGTTATTAAAAACATTAAATGGCTGCAACTTAATCAGTTACTGACCTCAGATTTGAATTGGTTTTACCTTTGAGTCTAATTGAGATGAAACTTTCAACAATCAAATAATGTTTTTTTGTCCACAACTAAAATGATTAAAAATACTGCAAAATCAAAGGGGAGACCCAAATCCGACCAAAGAGTTACGAGCAGCTTCAACCCTCTGCTGGTTTAAAACAATACCTGTGGGATTAGATTAACCCACTCAGCTGATCGGATCGAGCTTACAGCGTCAGGTTTCGGTTCCTCTTCTGTCGTCTAAGATTAGGAGAACGTCCTTCTCAGGCAAATGTTTTACTCATCGCTCTAGTTTCACTTGTAACACAGCTGGTTGTTTATATTCATCTCGGGTGCAGTCCCCAAGGCTTAAACAGGACATCTATACAGAGCTGAGGGTTCACATCTTCAGTTCACGCTGGTGTTTACATATCATGAACGTCAACAAACTCAAAACTTTATGTTAGCATGTCAAGACCCTGCTATGAACAAAGAACTGGAGAAAGCATGGAATTAGGGGTGCAAGATATCAATTAATTAATCAGTCTGAAGTTGATAGATCTTATCAATCGATTAATGCTTAATTAATAAGCTGCCAGTTTCTTAAAAACCTCAGTTTTCTCTTCATCAGGGTCTTTCCATAACATGAAGGGAAAATTGTTTATAATATGCTGAAAAGAAGCACATCAATATACATATTTTAACAACTTATTATGCCAGCTGTATTAAATACTGACTGAATAAACACAAATTGTGTATATCTCACACATTATTAAAGTGTAACTTACCCCAAAATGAACTTTTTTTAAGCTGATAAACCATCTAGAATGTGTCTAAAAAGTTGTTTCTGTGCTAATTTTGATGTTTGTGCGTATTTGTTCAAATCTGCAATATCTGGTCTAAAAACATATTTTTGCTGCAGACTATGGGTTGAGCAGTGGTACTGCAGTCTAATTTACATATTGGTTAACGGCTGTCCACGATGACTTGTCTTCTCCACGTTTTCGTCACAGCGACCGTGTTCTGATATAAAAGCCTCTCTCTCAGACATGCCCCTGCAGCAGTCAGGAGGAGGAACAGCTAGCATAGCATCATCGTCTGTTACAGCTTCATATTAGCGGCTAACATCACTTAAACACAATCACACACACAGACACACAATTCCTCAACACAAGGCTTCATGCACTGTTGAATCAACCTTTGAACCAGCAGCTCCATCTGATAGGACTTTAGCTCCGCTGAGCTCCACAGCCTGACTGCCCCTCACCCGAGGCTGAGGGGCAGTCACACAAGACCCAAACCGGACGAGAAACTCTGCAGCTGGGCTCCTTCAGCTGAGGAGCAGCAGCTCTTTCCACAATTTGAAAGATGCTGCGGTCTGTATGAAATTTATTTTTGAGGTATTTTAAGCCCCCCCCAAAAAAGAAAAAAAATGTGATTGCATTAAACTGCAAATAAAATATGTTGGGCTCGCGGGTCAGATTTTTTTTTATTCCTGATCTAATCTATTAGTGATCTTTGGTCAAAGAAGTAATCCTTTCACAGGGGGGTGGTAAGATACACTATAAACCTGGACATATTTATAATATATAAAAAAACAGAAATCTATAAGGCTGCTGAATGGTAAAAAAAAAAGAAGATGAAGAATAAAATATGAGAAACACTTAATCCACCATAAGCATAAGAATGTAAAACTATTGTTATCATTAGAATTTATGATTTTTCCCTGATTCTGATTCTTTTTGCTGCCTTTTTGTTGGTTCTGACTGTGGCTAAAACAATAAAAAATATTTTTTGAATTTTAAGTGGGTCTAACCAGGTATTCTCTGAGGCTGGAACCTGCTTACCTCTGGAGCAATATAAACATCCCAATCTGTTCTCCAAAGCTCAGAGCTGATGTTTGGTTCTGTTGGACCAGTCTTAATGGTTCTGGAGAAAGTGGGCGGGTCACATCGTTCCCCCCTCTTCACAGAGTCAGACCCCTGATCTCAGCTCCCCGAAGCTCATTGTTTTGACTTAAACTCACAGACACTGAACTACACTCTAAAAATAAAATCCAAATTTGTTTAGCGCTACAAATATCACTAATTTAATTATCTTTTCTTGCTTTTGCTGTCTCTTTATCGCCACCAAACTTTATTCAACTTTCACATTGTTTTATTTTCTTCTTCCTGTAGATTTTTGCTGCTTGACAAATAACTTTAGGCCTCAGTAAGAAAAAAAGATGGGAGGGATTTTATTTTATCAGCTCGAGAGAATAATGGTGGATTGCAGTGTTTTTTTCCACGGGACTGTGTTTCCGGCTCACGGTGTGACGCGCATCAAATTAAGTGTAATTTTAAGGGTAAAAAAAGGTGGCGTACATTATTTATAATAATTCTGGTTCTACTTGGTCTATAAACACAATTTAAAAACTAGTTTAGAGTTTGAAGTCTTTATTTTTGACTAAAATGGAAACAGAGTCTCAGTGTGCAGATCTTTCTGGTTCATCTAAGCAGAAGTCAGTTAATCAAATGGAACAGATAATATTTTATAAACCAGTTTGTTTTTATTATTAGACAATTAATAGTAAGTTGCTTAATTGCTTGCATCCCTAAATGAAATACAAACAGGCTGATGACAGCGAGACAGTTTGGAAGTAAAAAGAAATAATCAGAGGGTTTTAGTTTAACGAAGAAGGAAATCTGAGGTGAATGATTTGAGTGATGATTCAGATTTTATGCGTTTAAAGAAACATACCTGCTTGGTGGCAGCCAGTTTCTTCTGCAGATGCTCAATCATCTCTTCTGCTACACGAATCTTCCTGAGGGCATCTTCATCGGCTAACTTCTTGCTCTCCTTCCTCTCCCTCTCTTCCAGCTCTCGCACACGCATCCTCAAGTCATCCACCTGGACAGTTCAAAACAACGGATAAGAATACAAATATCAAACGTTCGGTATATTAGGCTATATATGACTAAAACCACAGAAGATGAATACCAACCTCTGCCTTAGATTTGCGTTCGGCTGCCATTAGCTGCACTTTGTCTCGTTGCTCCTTTGGAGCAGATTTATACATGTCCAAAAGGAGCTTCATCTCTTTCTGCGACTCCTGGGCTTTTCTGAGAAAATAACGAATGGAATTATAGATCGTTTAAAAGATTTATGGTTTCATTTTGTGCGAAATGCAAAAAGTGGTCTTGATCAAAAGTTCTTTTTTTACACTTGTTTATTTTTTACTCATTTTCAGTAGACAATTCTTTTAAGAGGAATTTATTTTTTCGTCACCTAATTCTGACTAATGAATCATTCAGATATTAAAAAGTTACTCAATAAAAAACTAAATATAGAAATGTTGTGCTGACACATAGCGAACAAGTTTGTCAAATTTTTATCAAAAGTTCAGACTCTTTGTCACTGTTAAAGGTACTTTTTTTTCTGAATCCATTGACACTAAAAATACCCAGAGTGACAAATATTAAAAAGAATTTTAGTTTGAACAAAATGATTCTTAAAGAGCTATTAGCAGAAAATTTGTCATCAAGTATGATCAGCTGATGCATCTTTCTGGTCCCGTGTCAAGTTTTTTTTTAATTTACATATGTGGCGGCACAGTGGCTCAGTTGGTAGAGCTGATGCCACAGAAGGTCGCCGAATCAAATCCCAGCCCGGGGACCTTTCTGGTTAGAGTTTGCATGTTCTTTCCGTGCATGTGTGGGTTTTCTCCGAGCACTTCGGCTTCCTCCCACACACACCAGAAACATGATTGTTAGGTTTATTGGTAATTCTAAATTGTCCCTAGGTGTGAGAGAGTGAATGGTTGTTTGTCTCTGTGATGGACAACCTGTCCAGGGTGTACCCCGTCCCTCACACTGTGACTGCTGGATATGGGTACCAGTGACCCTGACAGGATGAAACGGGTATAGAGGATAGATGGATAGATTGACTTCTTTTGTCCTCCACTTGTCCATTTATCCTATTTTTTTTTAAATTAAATATTCATTGCATATGTTGCTAAAATAATGAAACAGACTGACAATGAGTGGAAAAACAGCCAAAGTCCAAAAAACAGAAATTATTAAGACCACTTTAAAATTCTACAATAAAGTCTGACATCTCAGAAGTAAAATAATAAGAAAATTGTGATATTTTAGAGTTTGTGCACAAAACATTTCAATTTGTTGCTATAAAATAGTTTATTTTAAAGACTGACGTACTTCAGATCCACTCTGAGCATCTTCAATGTATCCGAGTCCTTCCTCTTCAGCTCATCACTACGCTGCCTCTCCCTCTCTCGCTCCCTCTCACGTTCTCGCTCTGCCTCCCTCTCTCGCTCCCTCTCTCTGGCCCGCTGCCTCTCCAGCTCTTTCCTCCTCTCCTCCTCCTCTTCCTGGTCTTCATCCTCCTCCTTTTTGACATCAATGCTGTCGCTTGTTGTCTCCTCTAGAATCAAAACCCCTGCGTCTCCACTCTGGCATCGTAGCTGTTGATAAAACAAACCAGCATTTTAAGGCACTGTTACTGAACCTTTTAAAAAATTTTTATACATAATCTTTTACATGAAATGATGCAATCATTCAATAGTTAACCACACCACCCACTTTATTGATCTCCATCTGTGTTTCTCGCAGCTTCCTCTTGTAGCGCTGCACATCACCTTTTAACTGTAAGTTGTGGTTTTGTAGGCTGCTGATGAGGTGCCGCATCTCCCTGTTGATTGGTCCTGAATGAGACAAAAAGATTTACCACAAAGCGCAACCAACGTGTGACTCGGTTCTGAGTAATTTATCTTTGTCTAACTGCATTACAAAGTTGGAAATTATGAGCATGATGCACAGAGGTGACATCATAATGCAAACGATTGAATTATTCAGGTGAAGCTTTGCTGGCATCCTGTTTTCGTAAAACCTTTGATGCTTTTTTTTTGTTCCTGCTCTTGGAGGAGAAATATGCTTTTTATCATCTCTCCTGCCCTCCCTCATCTTCCCTGCTTTGCTGCTCAGAGCCTTCTCTACGTTTTCATCCGAAACCAGAAATGATGGATAGTTTTATTTCTATGGATTTGGTTAGCTGGTCTCCTAATAAATTTGTTTGGAACAAAGTTTTTTCTTCCATAGGACATGTCAAAGGTGGGACCTCTGTTCTGGATATATATTTGTATTCTGATCACTGGCTTTCTACACATTGGCTTGGTGGTCTCCTGGTGTTCTACAAATCAGCGTCGGTGGCTATTGGGCCATTTCATCACAACATGTTAGTTTAACATGTCGCTATGGTCCAGTTGTTTTCAATCTTTTCTAGAGGTACCATCATTTTTGTCCAGGCTTGTTTCATTCATTTGATTTTTTAATAACTCTGTTCAACCACAATTCAAAATTAATGTGATTGTTCAGTAATTTTATTTCTTTTTTTTGTCCATTTCATGTTATTATAGTGACCACTGTATGTATTCTGGTCATTACCAGAGAGGTACCAACAGAAATATATCAGTCAGGCAGATATAACTTATCACTAAATGTGTTGATTGAATTCACAGCAGGTTTACAGTTCAGCTGTAAAACAGGTTTCCTCTATGAGTGATGTGATGGTGTGTTTGGTTCAAGTACCTGCTTGCTCATTGGCTGCCAGGTTCTGCTCAAACTCGATGCGCAGCATCTCATACTCTTTGCGCACCTGAGCCAAAGTATCTTCCAGCTGGATGACCTCAGTCCTCAGCTTCTTCTGAAGGGACAGCTCATCGCTCTGAATGGGAGAAAACAGCAAAACACTGCTGACTGTGTTGCTACGGTGATGAAACAACAAACAAATACAAACCATGAAATGTAACTGGAGAGAAAAAAAAGTGAAACGACCCTCAATTGAGCCTTAAAACAAAATCATTTCTACTTATAAAGTTTGTGTTATTTCTGTGGTACAAACAAATCCTGTCAGACCCACCTCCATGTGTTCAATCTGACGAAGATGGGCGTTCTTTGCAGTCAACAGGAGAGCCCGAGCCTCATCCAGCTGAGTTTTAACCCCAAGAGATTCGTTGTACAGCAGAGAGAACTGAGACTGCAGACATTTGTACTCAGAGGTTTCTTTCACAACTTCTTCTGGAATATTGCGCAGGTCCATCTGAAAAATGAGATGTATACTAAGATGATGCTGAAGACTTAATCGTGTTATGTGACAATTTCAGTCCTCTTTAACTATGGCTTCATATTAGGTGTAGGCATAATCGAATCGTGTGCAATTAATCATCAGAAAAACATTGATTGTTTTTTGGCACTTGAGGATTAATATGATTAATGCCACCAGGCAGCCTGACTGGAGATTTCCCTGGTCAGTCCGCTTGATGCTTTTCTCCACTTTAAATATGACGAACATTTTTCAAAAAGTTCTGTAATTTATTTATCATAGCTCTGGTTTTACTTGGTCTCTCAACAAAATTTTAAATTTGATGAACAGCCTGAAATCTGTCATTTTGACACAATTTGGAACAAATTTTTACAGAGAGCAAATCTTTCTCACTAAATTGGTCATGTGACTAGGACATGAGGGTGTACATGGACTCATCAAATTAATTGTTATTGGCTAAATACCACAATTAATCGTGATTAATTTTTTTGCCCATATTGCCCAACCCTACTTAAAATAAAAACTGGAAGTATCAATAAATACTGCTTTTACCTTGAGCTTCTCACTCTCCCTCACAGCCTCCTGGAGCTCCACCTGCAGTTTCTCCAACTCTGCCATGCGGCTATTGGCCAACTCCTGGTTGTGCTCCAGCTCAGCGTTGAGACTTTCAAACTAAAGCAACAACAAAAACATCATCTTGGAGACATTGAGAAATGTGTTGTTGATATAAAGGTATGACAAAATCGTTCTATCGCTTAGGAAATAAACTTTGCTCACCTTCTGTATGTTCAGTGTTATCTGACCTCCAGAAAGTCCACCTGAGCTGCCAGTGCTGCTGTATCCAGATTTTAGCTGTAGAAAGTAAACACAAAGCTTTTTTCCTTTTTCTGTTGTTTTTTGTTCTCAATCTGTCAGCTACTGTGCAAAAAGTCGAAACTTTTAATCTAGAAATATAGCTGCCAGGAAAGACAAACAGGAGCTATATGGATGCAATTAGAGAGGACATGGAGGTAGGTGGAGTGAGAAAGAGGATGTAGAGGACAGAGTGAAGTAGAGGAGGATGACTCGCTGTGGTGACCACTGAAGAGGGAACAGCCAAAAGGAGAAGACTGTGCCCAAACTATCATTGAGAAATAACTATACTGCCTTTTATAAACAGGAGCATCCATGTTGAAAAACACATGAACACATGATAACTTACTTATTTTTAATGCATCTTATTATGTAATGAAATTGGTGACAACTGTTTGTTATTTCAACAACTTACTGAACTTGCATTAATGTACGAATTTGTCTCCTTGAGAACTTCACATCTTCTTTAGAAACAATTAAAACCAAACCATACAAAGTAAGCAGTAACACACAAACCACTGTTTTGTGCATAATAGATAAAAAAATTTGCATGCTCTAAACTACAAGAGCACCACGAGGTGAAGCAACACACACCCAAAGAGATAAAAAGCACATTTTCCCTAAACCTACATACACCTAGACAATAGTTTTACCAAAGAGCTTTCACCATGTAATATACAATCAGACATTTTTTTTTATAAATGAAAAATAGCAAAGGGTCATAACTCCAGTAAGAAAGGGTGCAGCACAAAATGCTGACAATATGCACAGCCTCTCATCATGATTCTACTTTCCACCAAGTTTCATTCAATTCCTTTAAAATGTGCAAGAGCATCTGAGCTGACAAGAAAACTAATGCTCAAAAAGACATTCACAAAGACTCAATAACTAAGAAGTTGACGCTAAACTCAACTTTCATTTGTAGAAGATTTTCCACTAGTAATTAAAAAAAGGCAATTCACATGCATACCTTGCATCTTCTCATTTTCTATTCTCACAGTCACTTTATCAAAGCACAATCTGATGATGGGATATCTTTAAAAAATGCAGCCGGACTGACATGCAGTGATGCTTAGAACCTAATCTAAAGCAACTCACGTACAAGAGAAAAACCAAACCATGTGCGCCTTGTCTCTCTCTCTCACACACACACACACACACACACACACACAGGAGCAGAGAAATAAGTTGAAAACACATATGCAGACACACCTGCTCCATGGCTTCTGCCAAGTGTTTGTTGAGCTTCTGCTCCCTGTTGCGAAGTTTCTCTATGTCCCACTGAAGGTCTTCCACTGTCGTCTCCATCTCAGACACCTTAGTTTCTGCGCTGGTCACTTTGTCCACCAACTCATTATACTGCAAGAAAGCAAGACATAATAATGAACATTTCCTCACTAAAACATGTATTACTGAGATTCACAAACACTCATGTCTACACTTAGAAATACTCAGCACACACTTTAGAGAGAGAAAAAAGTACCTCCATGGACATCTTGTGGTGTCTTCCCTGTAGCAGGGTGGCGAGATCTCGCAGTCGGTTGTTCTCTTCCAGCAGTGTGTGTTTCAGAGAGGCATCAGCCTGGCCATTGTCCTTACATACTAACCAGGAAGACAAATAGAATTATAATAATATACAATCAATCAAATACTTTCTCACATTTAAAGTATATTTGGCAATAAAAGACAAGGCTAGTAACAAAAAAATGTTTAAATTTGACATTTTCTTTAACTGAAACCCAGTATTAAAACGTACTACATAAAAGTATTAAAGCTCTACAAATGTGTCACCAAGTTTATGTTGATAGTTACCTGCAGCCTGAACCGCCCTGCACATGTCATCAATGCGACTGTGCAGCCTGTCGAAAACACGCACCAAATGGGCAATGGCTTCTTTACTGAACTGCATGCGATCCTGGAGGTGTAAGGACAGTTCCTCCTCGCTGCTCTGCTCCAGCGTGGCAAGAAGACCCTTAGCATTTTCACTTAAGGGAGGGGGTGGTGGAGATGTGTCTGCAAATAAGACCAATCACAAAGCTAATCGGGAGAAATAACATGAGTACATTCTAAAATATAAATATCTATGCTGAGACATTAAACTGCCCGTTCTTGATCCAGTTAATTTGAATTGGTGCATCTAGAAACACCACAATTATACAATTGTCAAAAACTAGGAGGACTGCTGCTGACTGGAAAACAAAGCTACAGTATATGAATACAATCATTTAAATATTGTCTGTAAAGATTAAACAAGTCAGATCACAGTGGGAAATGTCAGAAATCTAGCTTTGTGACAAACAAAAATGCTGCTAACCTGTTTTTGAATCCTGTGGTGGTTCTGCTGGTGTCCTTAACTCATCTGACCCAACGAGGGGAGGAGGGCGCTGCTCCTCCTGATGGTTTTCCTGCTGCTCCTCCTGCTTCGGCGGTGGTGGTCGTTCTGCTTGCTCAGCCTCACTCTGGGCCTCTGGTAATGGAGGAGGAGGCGCTGCAGTGGTCGGCAAAGCCAGACTGACACTGCTATCCTCCACTGGTGCGATGTCAGGGAGTGGTGCCGAGGGTGTGGCAGGTGCTTCTGGCTCGATGCATTTGCGCAAAACATTTACGGTCTCTTCCAACTGTAAATTCAAGAGGAAAAAAAATACTTTAATATTTTAGACAAATTGGTTTAGACTGTCTCCTCCTTTTTAAACCACATAAATACTTTGTCAACTCTTTAAAACAATCAATTAATATAATTCTTCCACAGGAGGTAAATAATATCTATTTTTGCTGTAACAGAAATCTAGCAGGACAAAAAAAATGACATGTTGATAAGTTTCCATGTTAGTTTTAATGTGGATTCAAATAATTTAATTTGAAAATTGTTCAGTCATAAAGTTCTAGGAAAGTCAAATTTTTGCTTAAGATATTGGACTCATTTTCAGTCTTGCAGCTGATTATTTTAGGAGTATTGTGTTTTTAATTATTTAGCTTGCTTAATTTTTTTTAAGAATCATTCAGATATAAAAAAATATCCTAAACTGAATAGACAAATCAGGGATACATAAACTTTGCAAGGAATCCATTTAAATGGGATTTTTAGCCTGTCAGACAGACTAATTTAAATAATTTCTTGAGTTGAATCTATGAAAATACCAAAGATAAAAGAGTTTGACACACAAAACATAGTTTAGAATGAACAGTGTGATTCCCAAAGAGATATAAGTTGAAAACCTGGCCAAGATGATGAACTGAAAAATGATCCTTTTTCCAATATCCATGTCACATCTTTGTTCGACTTCTCCTTCAACACATGACTTTCTGATACTGTTCACTCACTATATACTTTTAGGTCTGACACTTCTTCTTTTGTCCTCCATTTGTCCACTTTACTTTCTAAGCTCACACTGCACAATAAGCTGCTTAGTCAGGCACAAAAATTGAACAGAAAATGAGCAAATACAACAGTAAGCAAAGTTGAAAAAAAACAACTTTGCAAGATCTCCAGAAAGCCAGACGCACGCACTATCACGTGACATTTTTTATAAGCATTACAGAAAAGTGTGACTCCTTGGAAGCAAAATGCTAAAAAACAGTTGTTTCACAAAATGTTGTACCTGTGACCAGTAGTGGTTGACAATCAGGAGGGTGGTGTCATCTGTAGCTTGTCTCTTCTCCAGCTTCTCAATTTTCTCTCGTAACTCATCTTCCATGGCCTGTCTCTGTTCCAGGCGCTCACACAACTTCTTGTTCTTGAACTGGAGCACTTTCATGTCCATTTCTTCCTGCACAGAACAAAAACATGCATAGAAAAAAGGGAAAATTAGAAAATCTTAATACTGATAGACAAGATTACTCAGCAGTAATAATAAAAGCACTACAAACTGTCTGTTAAGCGTAAACAAACAACACACCGTCGAGGAGACTCCAGCTATTCGTATTGGTTCAATCAGTGTCGTGGTGGTCTTCTCCTCTTTCTTGCTCTTCTTCTCAGGTGGGCCAGGAGGACTGTCCCCTCCCGAGGGACGCTTTCCTCCTCCGGCACCCGACATCTTTCCTTACCCTGCATTAGAAAAAGCATGAAATATATGCGTTGATGTTACATCTAGAAATATTAATTTGTCTGAACATACAATTTAAAACGATTCATTTGAAGAGAGCTAGAGGCGACATAAAACGCCACTTTTGAATAAGTGAACTTTTGTTTTTGAGCTACATATTCTTGGACGTATAATATAATTATTTGCTATTTCATCCACTGTCTTCAAAATGCCAACAAATTTTAGTTTTCAGTTCAAATTAACACATTGCTAATGCTAACTCCCGGTTAGCGACACACAGCGCTCTTTGTACAACACAATTAATCATTTGTGCAAATCTGTTTTCATTGTCTGGCCACCATTACGCTTTCTGCATTAGCATTTCTCACGTTAAGTAAAATACACTGAATGAAAAGTAAATATTTTACACACCTTAGCAAAGAGCGATTGGAAATAACTCAGAACATCGAGAGACGCAACAGGAAACAGCGTCAACGATCCTTCTTCTACGTTTATAACTGAGACTCGGGAGCGCTGTTGCCACCTAGTGCTCATATAATATATCATGGGTTTTACAACCATTTTTTTAAATCAAAAATAAGAACGTTATTTATACAATACTAATTTATTGCGGTCAAGTGATGTAGAAAAATCTAATAACACCGAGCTATTTGTTTTGTCAATGCATTTTCACACTGAGAGAAAATAAATGCAATCCCTTGCAATCCCCTCTCCGATCTCATGAGGGCGGTGTTGCTACTTCCGACAGCGACCGCCCGGTTTCCAAACGATTTTGAAGGAATTTGACCAGAACGCAAACAGAGCTCGGGGCTTCGCTAACAGGGATTATCGGAATGGCTTCACGATAAAACCCGTGAGCTGTGAAATGGCTTTGTTAAACTGACTCCGTTTACGTCTCCTTCCTCTCGCTGTTTGGTGAGTAACTGAGTAGCTTCCTGTTCGGAAAGCGAGTGAACCTGCCGGTCTGTGCAAGGCCGAACCAAAAACGCTTTCAAGAATAAGAGCTTATTTCTTATATTAAAAATGTTGTGTTTTAGCTGCAGGTGTAGTCAGCCCATTTGAATTAAACTAAAATTAAAAAAAACTTATCTGGAGTTAGCTCAATAGTTCCTTGTAAACACGCTGTACTTTGAGATCACGTGACTGAGTTTGTTTCTGTAGATTCACCATCATGACCAAAGACATCGTTGTTGGAGATGAATTACCTGACTGGGTGGGAGCTAAGGAGTTTTACCAGAAGTATGACCCCAAAGAGGTGATTGGCAGGTAAGTGTCAGTGGAGCAGCGTGCATGGCTGGCCTGCCTCTGCCCAGCGTAGAGCTGATGAGAACATGCTGTACTTTTTGAATGCCTGTACCCAGAGGGGTGAGCAGCGTGGTGCGCAGGTGTGTGCACAGACACACCGGTCAGGAGCTGGCAGTGAAGATCATTGAGATCACAGCAGAGAAGATGACGGTCCAGCAGCTGGAGGAGGTGAGGAACTCCACTCTGAAGGAGATCCAGGTCCTCAACATGGTGAAGGGGCACTCCTCCATCAGTAGGTGGCAGTTCTGCTCTGAAGAAATGCAGAAATACTTTCATTTTTTTCTGACTATGAATTACTGACACTGTTTTTATTTCTTTTAGTCACCTTGATTGATTCATATGAGTCCACAACATTCATATTTTTAGTGTTTGACCTGTGAGTATGAAGAAAATGGGCTAAAATGCATAGTTCACCCATTATAAACATTTCAGAAAGGTGCTCATGTTTCTCTTTTCACCACCAGCATGAGGCGAGGAGAGCTGTTTGACTACCTCACAGAAAAAGTTACCCTGAGTGAAAAAGAGACCAGGTGAGCTTTAACGCCTACATGTTCCATTCACGCATTTATTCTGGCAGTTTGACTTCAGTACAGGCTTATATTACTGCTGCTTCCCATGTTATATTTTATTTTTCTCCAGAGCAATGTACAAAGTGACTAAAAATCTCTATTTCTCCTAAAAAGATTGTGAAAAACAAAGTGTAATGACTTGCAAATCATAGTGCAGATGCATTGAATATTTTATTAATATTTAAAATACATTATTTTCCAATTTTATTTTCTTATTTTTTTCCATTTTATACTAACATGCTACAAAGACAAGCGGCAGGTGTGTTAGCCACAGTGCTGCAACACTTTTTCTTTTGTTTTGCCTTCTTGCGTCATGAGTATTCATCTGCTCAGCAGTTTGCTGGCTCTGTTTTTTTTTTTTTTTTTTTTTATGTACTTTTCATTTCATAGCATGCCTGCAGGCACTTTACCCACTTCAGCTCTTTCACCACAGAGCTCTAATAGGTGCAGAGTTTGGTTTGATGTGGTCTTGTTGAAAATGGCAAGTCTGTCATTGAAAAGATGTGATTCTTCCAAATACAAACATTAATAATAATGTCTCTAAATTATTATTAATGCTTTGTAACACAGATGAGGAAAAATGTCATGTATAAGCTTTGAATGGAGACTTTTATTAAACTTTCACTAAATTGTAAAGATAGGTTATCTCTGCACTGAAGGATGAATGTTTTAAAAATATGTGTTTTTATGTAAACATTATAAAAACGTTAAAATACTTTACATTTATCGTTATGGACACCTTGGAGTTGGACCTGATGCATGTTATTGTGCAGATGTGAAATCTGAGTTTTTCCATTCTGCAGGTGCATAATGCGAGCCCTGCTAGAGGCTGTGCAGTACTTGCACTCCTTGAACATCGTTCACAGAGATCTGAAACCTGAGAACATTCTGCTGGATGATCAGGACCACATTAAACTGTCTGACTTTGGTTTCTCTGTTCAGCTTCTGCCTGGACAGAAGCTGAGAGGTAAGCCTGCAGGTTCTGCCTGAGCCAACAGGAATGTGAATCGTCAGGTTGATAATCTGTCTTTGGTTCTGATCAGAGCTCTGTGGAACGCCTGGTTATTTGGCCCCGGAAATACTAAAGTGTTCCATGGACGAACTGCATCCAGGCTACGGCCGAGAGGTTGATCTGTAAGTCTCTGTTTTGCTTTTGCAACATTCATCTAAAGAACTCTTACCTTGTTTTCACTTCTGCACCTTTTTTTTGCACTGTTTGTAAGCTGGGCGTGTGGAGTCATCCTCTTCACCCTGCTGGCCGGCTTGCCGCCGTTCTGGCACCGTAAACAGATGCTGATGCTGAGGATGATCATGGAGGGCCGCTATCAGTTCAGCTCCCCCGAGTGGGACGACCGGTCCGACACTGTGAAGGACCTGGTGAGCTCACAGCCTGTCGAATGAAGAAATGCTTAAATTTGAACACATTAACCTCTTGAGCAAAACAGATTTTTCTGTTTTCTATTTCTTTTAACTTGAGATCTGTCAGTTGAACCTGAACATGTTTGGTATCAAAAGATCCTGGCTAAAAGCTCATGGAAACATTCACCAAACACAGTTCAGACGTCAAGCAGGTTAATCAGAACGTAAGCAAACTGTACAAAATGGCGTCATTGAAAATCTGCAAATACATTCAAGCAAATCTGTAAAGGAAATTCTTTTTTAATTATTTTTTCAAAGCAAGTCAAAGTAGATAAATAGGTTGTAAAGTGGGTTGAAAGTTTTTATTTTTTACTTGATTTTAAGTGAATATGGTCCAACTGAAGTCAAATATTATTTCTCATTATATTATGTAATTTATATGGTGACAAAATAAATGTTTGGATAATTTTTCAAAAGAATAAACATTCAATAACAAGTCTTTTAAGGCAGGTAAGAAAAAATAAATAACTTTTGGACATAACTTTGCACAGGTAATGTCCACAAGTGGATTTATGTTTTCCAAGAGGTTTTAGTCTTGTTCATTATGGTTTTAAATAGGTTATAAGTTTGTTTGTAAGTTTGTAAATTCTGAGATACACTCAGTTACATTTCAGCATGGGATTTTAAGCAAAAACTTCAAGAAAAACCCTTGGGGCTTAAGAGGTTAAACTGTTTCAACACATTTTCTACAGTAATGTGCAAAAGTTTTAGGCAAGTGTTCTAGCATGTGAAGCTGTTTGGCGATGCCTGACCAGGTTTCACTGCTTTATAGTAAAGTTGGAACTAATGCTGCCTTGTAGGCAAGGTCTCAATGTCACTGCATAGAAAGGTAAATTTGTGTACTTTCTTGATCTTAGTGTTATCAAATATTATTGGAGGTGGATCTGGGCAATTGATGTGCTTCAGTTTAAAATTCAGTTGTTGAATGCTATGGCAGAGTTGTGCAGACAGCTGTGGGACTTGGTGTTATGTGCAGCATCATCAGCGCACAGGAAATCATGGTTGAGTTGTTTTAGCCAACTTGGTCTTGAGGCGGCACAGATTGTATGAACTGACATCAAGTTTATGACAAATTGTCGATTCTAAAGTTGGGCATGAACCGGTGGGCCTTATGATGCACATATGAGAACCACCACGTTGTTCACTTGGTTGGCTGTTGTGAAGGAGTTTCTCTTCATCATGGAAATTAGTCTGCATGTGTGCAGGTCTCTTTGCATTGATGAGTTCACCAGGATTTACCAAACTGTAGACTTTGCCACTCCCAAAATTGTAGCAATTTCTCAGATGGGTCTTTTCTATTGTTGCAGCTTGTTCCACCTGCATGGAGAGCTCCTTTGAACGCATGTTTTCTTCACATCAAAATTTTCCAAATGCAAGCACCACACCTCAGATTAACTCCAGGCCTTTTTTCTGCTTAATTGAGAATGACATAAGGAAGGGATTGCCCACACCTGCCCAGAAAACAACCTTTGAGTCAATTGTCCAATTACTTTTGGGCTCTTTAAAAGCAGGGTGGGCACATGGTAAGGAGCTGAAACTCTTAAACCCTTCATCCAATTTTAATGTGGATACCCTCAAATAAAAGCTGAAAGGTTGGACTTTAAGTCCATTATGTAACTGTAACTTGAATGTTTCAGTAAACTGGTAAAAAAAATGTGTCAGTGTCCAAATAGATATGGACCTAACTGACAACACGTGAGCTGCCTGTTCTTGTCAGATGCTTTGATGAGATCAACTAATATGATATGGAGCCGCAAGTGTTGCTCAAAGCATTTTTTTTTTTCTATGAGTTGACGAGCAAATATGTCAGCTGTTGAATGACCTCCATTAACCTCTTGAGCCCCTAGTCCCCGGGTACCGGGGGGCAACACACTTTTTTCCGTTTTCTATTTCGTTGAACTTCTTTTAACTTCAGATCTGTAAGTTGAATCTGGACATGTTTGGTATCAATATAAAGCTAAGAATCTTGGCTATTTTTACATTCACCAAACACAGTTGAAACAACAAACAGTTGAATTAGAAAGTAAACAAACTGTACAAAATGGCGTCATTGCAAATCTGTAAAGTAAAAAAAAAATTAGACATTATTTTTTTAAGCAAGTCAAAGTAGATACCTAAATATGTTGTAAAATGTGTTGAAAGTTGTTTTTTTTTCCACTTGATTTTGAGTGAATATGATCCAACTGAAGTCAAATATAATTTCTCATTATTTTATATAATATATATGGTGACAAATAATTGTTTGAATAATTTTTCAAAAGGACCAACATTCAAGTCTTTAAAGGCAGGTATAAAAAAAATAACTTTTGGATGTAAAAACAAAAGACTTCTTAACATTTATTAATGGTACCATCATGGTCTGTCCTGTGCAAAATGCTAAATTATTTCTTTACTAAAACCTCTGTAACTTTGCTCCAGTTCATTTTAGCAGCATGAATCTAACCTAACTTTTAGCCTGATTTATTATGGTTTTAAATAGGTTATATACTGTCTAATGAAAAAAAACATTTCATGTGAGAGTGAAAAAGAAAAAAAAAACTATGTTCCATCCCCAATATCTCTAAAATCACAGCAGCTGATTTAATACTTACACTTCTGATGAAATCTCCCAAGTGTTAGCTTTATTTTGATACCAAGATTATTTAAGTAGAGTTTGTAAATGCTCAGATACACTCAGTTACATTTCAGCATGGTAATTTGAGCCCTTGGTGCTAGCTGCTCTGATCTCCAAAGTAATGCTTCTATCTGCTTGGCCAGATACAGTTCAGAATCACACAGACATACAGCTTACCTGTAGCTGATAAAGGTGGGATTGCTCTGTGGTCATCACACGTAAAACGGCAGCTCTTCTTGAATGCAGTCGACCATCTTTGAAGTCTTGAGATACCCTTTCTTCATTCTGGATGGTTAAAAGGAGTTTGTGGATCTCCTCGATGAATGGTTGAGCACCACGCTGAGTTAAAGCTTAGTGGGGTGGTAGCTGTACGTAAAACGCAGCACACTGAGCAACATCTTTGCCTAAAATCTTGGCTTTAGCTGTCGGAGTCAACCCTGTTTGTCTGTTAGCAAAATAACTCCTACACCACTAGAAGGATTTCAGTGAAACATTTAGAATTTAATTTTTGGTTGTACATCTGCAACAGATGGCCTCTGTTGCTAACTGACATTAGCCAACACACACATGGCTGTAAGTTGATTAAATTTACAGATACTGAGCTTAACTTTGATTTGGTAGTAGCTGAGAGTCATTCATACTTTAGACATTAGCAGGTGCAGAAGATCGTGAATGAATTTTATTATTTTTAAATGCCAGATCTTTAATTTCACCCATATTTGTATTGCAGTGAATTTTCTTAACTGTGTGTCTGAAACCTGTGGTAATTGTCAGATTTCCAGGCTGTTGGTGCTGGAGCCAGCTGCCCGTCTCACTGCAGAACAAGCCTTGGCTCATCCCTTCTTCAGACTCTACCAGAAGGAGGACGTGCGTCTCTTCAGTCCCAGAAAAACATTCAGGGTGATCTGCAGTGTTGCCTTTGATTTGATTTTCTACCACCTGCACACGAGCGTGCAAAAAAGTCTCATTCTTCATTTTGTGTCCTCCAGGTTTTGATCTTGAGCGTGCTCGCCTGCATCCGCATCTACAGCCGGTACCGCCGGGCTCGGCCGCTCACCCGCGAGGTGCTGGCCAGGGACCCTTACTCGCTCCGCGGCGTCCGCAAGCTCATCGACGGCTGCGCCTTCCGCATCTACGGTCACTGGGTGAAGAAAGGCGAGCAGCAGAACCGAGCGGCGCTCTTCCAGAACACAGCCAAGATCATGCTGCTGGGGCTGGAGGAGCTCGAAGCGTAGAAAAGGCCACGCTCGTTCCTAAACGTGTCGGTTTTATTTCTTATTTAACTTTGTGCGTGTCAGGTTTTCGTCTTGTTAATGTTAAATTTTTTTTGTTTAAATATGTGCAATCCACGTGTCGAGACCTTTGCGTGCAAGCTGAAGCTGCACGTGGGACTCGATGTTCCTTATCTGTGTGTTGATCCAAGATGGTGAGTTTGTGAAGCCCTTTTAGTTCGCATCATGTTGTCAGTGCACTTTGTAGCACATTGCACAATAATTTAAAACCCATCACTAGATTTAGGTTTTTAACTGCTGAAAGATTATTGCAATTAAGAAGAGTATTAGTTTCTAAGCACTGCATGAGCATTTGGAAATAAGAGTTAGTATTAATTATTTTTATAAACACAGATGTTATTTTAAAGCTTGGTAGTACTGAGAGTTGAACATTAGGAAAGTAGTTTGTGTGTAATTCTGTGTGAAAACATCATTCCCCACTTTTCACTCTAACGAGAAAACATTCTTTTATTAAAGTGCCTGCTTGAGAAATGTAAGGCAATCGCACAAGAGCCGATATAACTTGTACTGTATGTGGACAAAATGTTTTATTAGCATTAAAACAAATGTTTCAATTTGTTCTCATTTCATCGAGTGTCTCTTTGAGGTCTGTTTTTTTTTCCTCTCCGTGGCCGGGCTGCGGAGCGTTTAATGCGTCGTGCGGCGCTCAGACGACGGCACACTGAAGCGCTCCTCCAGCTTTTCAGACACGCGCTTCATCCCCTGCTCGACTTCTTGCTCTATCAGCGCCTTTAAATCCACCGAACCTGGAAGTGAGGAGGAGATGAGAGAAACGCACCAGTTGAGGGTGCTGCAGTCAAACTGGGTCCTGTGGTGATCTGTGATCGTACCGTCTGAGCTTTCCTGCACCGACTCATTCTGCTCCGCCACTTTTTTAACATCATCTGCAAATAAAGTACCTAAAAATGTTAGTGATCAAGTCAAAGGTCCTTTTGAAAACTTAGAACTTATAAAGTATGTAAATAAAAGAAATGTAAAATAGCTGTAGTCATTTGCTCTTTAAGCATTTGTCACTTTTCCCTGATGAGTGCTGATCTGAAGCTTTTGTTTTTACATTTTCAGTTTAGGAGGGTGAAAAAAAACCCTCAAAGCTTGTGTTGTGCAGATAAAATGCTGTGTTTACCTTCAGAGGCTGGAGGTTCAGAGTACGTCAAAGACAGATCAAGTTTCACCTGCTCAGAATGGATAAAAAAAAAAAAATGAAACATCTTTAAAACATTAATGCTCATTTTAGTTTTTTGCATGAATAAATCAAGTGGAAACACATTTAACAATAGGGAAATTAAATCATTTCTAATTTGATCCCATCAAAAATTAAACCCTTAAATATGTGCTGATTGAGAAAACTTCCACTAAATTTACTTTACTAAACATTTGATTTAAAAGTAATTTATTAAGATTTGCACCTGAAGACTTTAGATGATTTAACATAATGACTTTAGTAAAAGAAATGTATATGCAATTTTTTTTCTACCTGAAGGATTTATATATTCTTAAATTTAAATATCCACTTTCTTCAGAACAAGTTACTTGTTTCAAAAACATGTTAAGTAAAAATGCAACACAAATGTTGAATGCCTGCCAACATTAGTTAAAACAATTCATTTTAATGGTAAAACAAGCTGAAAAAATTTCTCTAAAGTTTTATTACTCTTATTATTTTAAACAAACTTGTGATGGGTCAGATGTAAACATTTAAATAGATAATAAAAGGTGCTAGTGTTGCAATAACTTGATTTTTTTTCCATGTAGTCATTTAATTAGTTCTGCTAAACTGTTTTGTTTTAAAGCTTTAAGATTTTTATTTTTAAATATGTTACTTCATTTTGTTCATTATTGAGTTTCAAAAGTGAAAAGACATTAAATGAATTTTGCAACAGGTTTGTGTTAAATAATTTTTCAATTACCTCAGGTGTAAAGACGTACTTGTAGAGTTTGTAGTGTCTCATATAGTGGTCGTTGATGTATTTTAATATGCAGTTTGCCTCCACAAAGCTGAACAGGTTGACACTAAATGGAGGGCGCTGTAATGAGCAGAATCAGACGCATCAGAGAGGAGCACAAAGCAGACATTTATAGGTGTTCACATTAAAAACACTGATTCTTTCACTCACCCTGACCGAGTGAATGAGCAGGAGCTCCTCAGAGTACTTCAGACACTGATCTTTGTTGTCAAGAGGCGTTTCTATGAGTTAAAAAACATTTTATTATAAAACAAGTCATGATATCAAGTTTAACATCAGCAACAATCAGTTTGTAAAATATTTGGCTTGGAAATATGTATACAAAAGTTGTAAACTGCTGAAGAGGCAGTTCTTATTAAAACACAGTATAGTAAAGACTTTGCTTACCAATGTTGGCCTCATGAATGGACTTGATGATTGACAAAAGGGCAGAGGTCTGCTCTTTTTTGAATCCTTGCTTTCTGCAAAACAGCACAGTTTCGACGTACAGCTCCAGCAGAGCTCCTCTTTTTGGCTCTGGGAGGTCAACTCCAAACACACAACATAAAGTCCTGCCACAAACAGAAGCACGGGTCAAAAAATTAAGAATGAGTGCATCGATGAGTAAATAAACAAGATCACCTCTCAAGGTCAGGAATGGACAGCATTTGGTCAATAACTTCCATATCATGGTAGTTTACGTCCGTCCTGAAGAAACAAAGATTGTATTCAGTGTAACATGTGACATTAAGCAAAGTTAGGTGCATGTGGAGCAGAATAAAATGAAAATGAGCTCACCATAACATCAAACTGGCTTTCAAGGGTCGTGGTAACTACAAAACAACAAATAGTTAAGCTTTAAATGCATTGATGGGAAGTGGTGGGCAGCATAATCTAAAAATTAGTTCCACTAGTCCTGAAGCACTAACTCAAATATTTAGGTCCCCTAATTCTAAAGCACTAAAATAACCCAATCAACCATATGGAACATTCTTAAACAGACAACATGAGTCACACATGTTCATGTTGCTCTCTTAAGACT